>WOGP01004025.1:0-14493 GCA_015342065.1 Leptinotarsa undecemlineata | reverse complement strand
GGCTGAATATTTCACATGTTTCGAAATGTGTGAAACATTTTTTACGTAATTGCGATTGAAATAGTATTATTTTCTGCCTGAAGGATTTGATATTGGTGTATAAATCAGTGAGAAGTTGATTTTCTCCTTGCAATCTCAAATTCAGTTCGTTTATATGATTTGTCAAAACGACATAGAAGGCTAACTTCCACATCCATTCACTATTTTCTAAATCGGCAATAGGGCGCTGCTTCTCATTTTAAAAAATTTCGATCTCTGCTCGAAGTTCAAAAAAGCGTTTAAGGATTTTTCCGCAACTAAGCCAGCGTACGGCAGTATGATATGGTAAATCATTTTCTCCAATCTGTTGAATAAACTCGCGAAATTGTCGGTGATTCAGCCCAGTGGATCTGATGAAGTTAACAACTGATATGATTGGTTTAAGAACTTCAGACATATCCAAACATTTTTCGCACAAGGACTGTTGATGAATGATACAATTTTTTTCATAAAACATTCAAGTGAAAAAGTTTCAATAAATTGTTTTTTCAATTTGAGTGAATATATGTTCATTCATAGTAATTGGGCTAGTTCAATGATTTTAGTGAGAATATTACTACGACTATTTTTTCGAATGATAGTAGTCACCGACATGTCAAATATTCATTCAATTATTAAGGTAAACTATAATACCAACCTCAATTTTAGGTTATGGGTGGTATCAAGAATACTATAAATGAAGATATTGTTGATGATACAAAAATATTTCCTCTTAAAGAGTTCTTCAATTCCGCAAAATCCAAGTACCTGCTGGCGGTTTTCATCATTTTCGTAGTTTTCTCCCAGGCTGTTTGTACGGGGGTAGATTATTGGACATCATTTTGGTAAGTTTTGAAACCGTTTTCGAAACATGAATTATTCACAATTTTTTTCTTCAAAAATAATGACCTTCAAAAATGTGGATATCTTTGAGTTGAGGAATACAAACGTACCGAAATTTGGTTTGGCGTTAGTTGATACTTGAAGATTTTCCACATTCTAGCGTAACCTCCTTAACTTCAATACAGAGTGATAAAAAATACAGTGTTTTCGTCTGCTTGAAAAAGTGACTGAAAGTTGATTATTTCGAATATAATACCCTGTGTATCGTTAATTCAGGAGGCTGGTGAAATTTGTTTTCTACTTCCTGTTTTCGACGTGACAGATCTAATTTCATTAGGACATTTGAAAAATCAAAGTTGGTACTACTTTTTGATGGAAGTGGCAATACTACACTGTCAAAAATATTTCAGTTCGGTAGATAATATTTGAATATGCTCTCCAGTGAATTTTCAAAATGATCCGGTGTGTGGTTCACCGGAAACCTCTAATGTGCCATCCACTGTGCCATCCACATTCGCTGTCTAACGAATCACGTGAAGTGTGGATTATAATGTATTCTCATCAAGTATTGGTCAGTTCTATTATATATGTGAAAGAGAAATGACACGTCAGTAGCGCATGTGAATTATATTCAGAGATAAAATCTGCTTTCATATGTTCGAATTGGTGAAACAAAAACTAGAAATTCTTCATTTTTCCTGAAAAACACCTTGACATAGAAAAAACAATTCTTTCGAATTATTGAAAAATTCATCGTCGAACAGCCATTAAAGTTTGCCAAAGGGCAAATAACTTTGACAAATTCAATCACTAGAAGCGGATACAAGTATAAAAACAATATTTTTTCCTGAATATCTATGAAAATGAAATTGTTTGCTCAGATGCTTCAACATAATGATAAAAGGCACCACAATTCACAACTTTACCTCTATTCAATCTCCTTACCATTCAGGAGATCCAAATGCATCAATTCGAATTTTTTCCATACGCTAGTGAACAAGAAAATAATACCGGCATATGCTAAAGCACAATGATTCATTTGTACAAAAGTGAGAGAAGTGATACGACTCCAATGATAAACTTCATAATTACCTAACATAAAAAATATATAATTCTGTCCCAATTCACAGAGAGGTGAATTCTACAAATCAGAACCAATAAAAGGAAGGTATTAATCTACTGTAAACCACTTTTCGATGACGTCGACAAACGGGCTCCATAAGATGGTAATGTACTTGCAGCAAAAACAAACTTGAAGAGGTTCAATGTCGCTATCTTGGCAAAACTACAAATAGGGGCGAACGAACTGTCACTGGCACTAATTCGACAATGTAGCATGCCGTTACTTTAACATTTGATGACTGAATGAGAAGATCATGAACAATAACATATAGAAATATTTGAACGTATTGTTCATAGGAAAGTTCTTCGTACTCCAATGAAGACTGAAATAAACCCAGAATTGATAGGGATGAGCAAAAAATGAGACAACAAGTGAAATAGGTACGATCATTTCACAGTATAATTGATGTGTCTTGTTCATTTGTAATAACGAATTATCAGATTGTGGGCTACGGTGAAGGTTCGTATAGACCCACTCACTCTGGACCGAACCTAACCTAACTCAACTCACATAGGGATTTTCAACAAGGTGAAGAGCAATTTGAAATGTATTCTCTTCATTTGTTGCAGGGTAGACAGGTGTGCTTAAGTTCTTTTGGTAATTTCGGAGACGAATTCTTGGGCTGTCACAGTGACAACCCAACATTGTAGCGTGAACGAGCGTTACAGACATTTGTAGTCACGATACTTATGTGCATTTCGACTTGAAATAATTTTTTTGGATATTAGGGTTATGTTTGGATATAATTTTTATAAATATTCCATAATTCAACGTTTGTTTTAAGAAATTAATAACTTCAACTCGTTATTAATCTAAATTGCAATCTATTGTTGCGATTACTGGATATGTATATCATTGGTGATATTATTGTTTCAAAATTTTTATATATTCTAGGACCCAGCAAGAAGATATAAGACATGCAAACAAAAGAGTGCCTGAGAAAAATCCAACAGAGCTCAACAAAAATAGTTCATTGTTCTCATACCAAACCTATTCAACTGGTAATCTAGTGAGATTGGATAATAGTACTAGTACGTTTCTTGAAATCATGAAAGTTGATAACACAACTCATACACTTATCAAAACTGATTATTCAATAGCTATTTACGGAATATTGATTATAGTTACGATAATATTGTGTATAACTCGAAATTTGATTTTTTTCAAACTTTGTATGACCTCTTCAAAAAAATTGCATTCCAAGATGCTCCATATACTTATGCAGGCTCCAATGAGATTTTTTTATACTAATTCTTGTGGTGGAATACTGAATAGATTCTCGAAGGACATGGGAGCTGTTGACGAAATATTTCCTGGGGTACTCTGTCATTCAATACAGGTGAAAATAATTTTTTGTAGTTATTCTTCAGTTATCAAATTTCTGTCAAATATAATGTTCATCAGCTTCATATAGAAACACAACAACAACAAACTCCTTCAACTGTCTTTTGAGTGTATAACCTTTCATTATCTAAATAGGTTGGATCTGAAACGTTTTGAAGGGCAAACTGAAAAGTTCTCCCTGAAAAGATTCAGCGTAATATAAATCAATGGAGAGTCCAATTTGTCAGAAACTCGTCGTATTCATTGATTCCGCTTACAAGTGGATAATCAATGGGAAAACACTTTTCAATACTTAGCTTTCTTTAGAAAAATTATAGTTTCGTAAAACGTGAACAACGCATCGATTAGAAAAAGCACAATTTCTTTTAATTAACAGTCACAATAATGAAATACACTAATGTTATATTCGATAGTCTACATGGATACACATTCCAGATGTTTTTTGAAAATTCAGATCAGATCCATATGTTCACTTTCAACCTCTCATCTCAGTCCCTTCGTGACAACTTATATTTCACTCTACTCTATACCAGTAGATTCCAGAATATATTTTGAATAATCATATCAAATATGGCAACTCGCAAGAGTAAGAGAAAGTTTGTCGTACTGCTCCCGGCTGATATCAAAATTTATGTGTTGAAAAAAGTGATAGTAAATACAAAATTAGGGTGAATAATCATGTTGGTGTTCGTAACCTGTATACAAGTTAGTGAAGTGGTTAGTTGCATTCAAAGTGATTTTTTCTTCAAACGTATTCTTATCCCATGATGATAAACATTTACGGAGCCATTCCAGTTCTATAGTAGTAGAACAGTCGGATTCTAAATTAAAACACTAGATAGTGACCATGTCAATGAATACATGGGCTAGTCAATAGATAAAGTATGTGAAAAATTAAATTCCAAACTGGAACACTTCAATGCAAGAATCGAAAAAATTACAGCACATTCAGAAACTGTAGAAACCATGTGTTGATCAAATGGAGAATAACTTCCTTGAGAATCAACGGAATTTTGAAAAAAAAATCAGGAAAATATGCTAGATGTAAATTTGGAATTTTTTAATCGAACTATAAAGGTAGCATGCGATGCAATTGATATAAATCATGTCTTCAGAATTGGATAGCTGAACAAAAAGATGGAACCCAAACAATTTTAGTGACGTTGGTAACTTTGCTTTCAATTGGAATTTTTGTTTCCTCTATTTTTGTGCAATTTCAAGACAAACCTGAATTTAATTCAGACTAGAACTAATATTATTTCCATTTTCATTCTGTTTATTTTTTATGTTTTTTCTTTATTTCGTTATTCATGACTTATCAATCTTAATTCAGGGTGTAACTGAATAAGTGTAAAACATTTAAGGAGGTAATTCTTCATCTAAAGAAAGATAAAGATCTTTCATATAAAGAAACTTCATTGGAGCATCCCTAGTTAACATATTTCCCCTTAAAAGGGACACATAAAATACTATAACAATTTTTTCACAAGCACTGAAAAAGTTACAATATTGAAATTAACCTGACGTTTACTACTACCAAAAAGACACTTAGTCAGTAATTTATTTGGTTTACCCCATGGTGGTAAGGGGTGGAAAATGCAACACCTAAAATTTATTCCCAATGTAACTTTTTGTCTTATTATTTGTTTAATATTCCGATAGCCTGTTTCATTCTAAACAAAAAATGTCTCCTGGGGTTTTTGCCAAAAATAAACCAGTTCGCAGCAAAAAATTATTTTACGAACAACTACAGAGATACATCGCCATGAATGCGAACTGGATATATTGTTATTTTGTAGTTAGTACCTGCATTCAACGATTAAAGGGTAATAAACAAAACTAATTTATTAATAACAAATCACACAACATGTAGAAATAATAGTAAATATTCAATATGTCTACCTTCAGACATTACGCATGCATCTAGACGTCGGCACATTCCTGGAGTCTCTCTGATTACCCTGCACGCATCGATGATGCGGTTTGTCAAATCCTCTACATCGCGAACAGGAGTTCGATGAACCAAACGCTGTAAATGACCCCAAATAGAGAAATCGGAGGATTGAGATCCTGGGATCGAGCGGGCTAGTTCTATGGTCCTCCTCGACCTATCCACTGATTTGCATAAGTTTCAGTTGAATGATGACGTGCTATTCGACGGAAATGGGCGGAAACCCCATCATGCATGAATAACATATCTCTTCTGACGCCCAAAGGAACTTCCTCCAGCAGTACTGGATGCCCTTCTCTTAAAAATTGAACGTATGCCTCACCATTTAATCGAGGAGGTAGAAAATGAAGCCCAATTGAATCATCCCCAATAACTCCGAGCCACACGTTAAGAGAAAAATGTTCTTGCTGGTTAGTTTCGACAATAGCGTGAGGGTTTTCATCAGCCCATATATGGTAATTTTGGAAATTAATAATCTTGTCCCGAGAAAAACTACATTCGTCTGTGAATTCTATCGTCTTCAGAAAATTACAATTTCTTCTAATCATTTCCAGCATCCAATTGCAAAATTCAAGACGGTTTGGATAGTCTCGCGCTAACAGTGCCTGTACTCGTTACAGATAGTAAGGGTATAAGAGTTGTTCCTTTAAAATTCGAAATACCGTCATACGATCAACATTTAACTGGAAAGCAATCTTTTTAGTACTGGTAGTAGGTTGTTTTTCAATCAAATTAAATACTGCTTCCTCAAGCTGTGGTGTTCGTACTTCTCGATGGCGTTCTTTTGTCGAATGAACCGTATTCTCGTAATTGTTAATGGAATCGAGCCAATATTCTATGTGCTGCCGTTGAGGATACATTTCAGCATATCTTCTAGAAGCTTCTAACACATTCCCCTGCGACAGACCGTAAACGTAGTGCATATCAGCCATTTCCTCATTTGTGTATGCCATTTTAATAACAAGTGAATTATTAAAGTGACAATGAAGAACAGAACAACAACACACAATAAGTATCAATTCAATTTCGAAAATTCACAAACTGACAGCATCATACCAATTTAATTGTCACTATCGCTAATAGCTACCTACTAGATAAATTAGTTTCTTATTTTCGCATTTATGGCGATGTATCTCTGTAGTTGTTCGTAAAATATTTTTTTGCTGTGAACTGGTTTATTTCGGGTAAAAACCCAAGTGACATTTTTTCTGTAGAATGAAACAGGCTATCGGAAATAAATTTTGAAATTGTAAACAATTAATTAGACAAAAAGTTACATTGGAAATAAATTTTAGGGGATGAGTTTTCCACCTCTTACAACCATGGGGTAGACCAAATAAATTTCTGGCTAAGTGTCTTTTCGGTAGTACAGAATGTCATGTTGATTAAAATATTGTAACTTTTTTAGTGCATGTGAAAAAAGTTGTTATACAAATATTTTATGTATCCCCTAAGGGGCTTCAATGAAATTTCTTTATATGATAGATCCTTTCTTTTTTTCGGTGAGAAATCACCTCTTCAAATGTTTTACACTTATTTAGTTACACCCTGTATATTGGATTCTCGTTTTTTTCATTAAGTCATCGAGATACAATTAAAAGAGGGTTGGAGACAATATGGATCCCTGGGAAACACCAGCGTTGATGGTGAAAGTATTCGAGAGATATCCATCGACGGCGACATGAAGGGAACGTTCTTTCAGTAAGCTAAAGAGTCATACACAAAAGTCATCCGACAAGCCATTGCATCGAAGATTTTCCAGCAAACCCTCATGCCACACACGGTCAAAGGCCTTAGAAATATCAAGAGCAACAGCTTTTGACTCTCCATGTTTCTCGATTGCGTTATTCCAAATATGAGTGACATACGATGGAAGGTCGCCTCTTGTTTTGTGTTTCCGAAAGCCATATTGATGATTGCTAAAGATGTTACGATGAGGAACGGTGGTTTACAACTTTCTCCATGAATGTGTTACGATAAAACTTTACATTTATCTTTTGCATTACTTTTTTATGTAGCCAACTATTCCGATATATTTCTTGCAGGATGTAAATAATTTCTATTGTTCACATTCATGTATGAATTTTGTGGATGAAATGAAGATTATGAATATGATTATGATTATGATTCAAATGGTGCTTATTTCGATAAAATTGAATGAATTTCCACTTGAGATATTACAGTTTGAAATAGACTGATAAAACCCGTGGATCGGGCGCGTCCCCAAGTGGCGGATAGAGGATTGGAGGCTCTGTCCGGGAAGCCAATGTCGTTTTACGGACGGGGTCGCCGGACTCCTGGTCTGTGGCAGAAATAAGTAGGGTGAGAAGAACTAAAACCCCCAAAGCCTTTGCAAAACATGCCACCGTAGAAAGGGCCTACCTAAGCTAAGGTGTAAGCAATCATGCTGACAGCTGAATGGCCGCAGGGTGATATGCGATCACGAACGATCCCCTTAGGGAACTGGGTGGAACCCCATTGTAATCAGCCTACCTCTGGTGAGGCGGGGCTCTGCCAGAGGTGACCCACTCTTCCCTTGCTACTCGTGGGAACTCACATAAATGAAACAAAAACAGGAACAACAGAAACCAATCCCATGGATAGACAGAAGTGCCCACCTCAATCTGAGGCTGTGGCTGGAGATAAACAGAAATGTCCACCACAATCCACCGCTTGGAATGAGGCTGGACATAACAGATCACCTCCAACAGCAAGGGCACTTCCTGCAGCTGGTGCCAAGAGCTCCGCCTTGAATAAAGGCAAGGAACCGGCTGACCCTGAGGAAACCTCCCTCACTTGTCCATCCCCACGGAGAGAACCCCAAGAAAGTTGAAGAAGCTGCGCAATGCAGTAATATCGCTGCACCTTCCAAAACCTTCGTGGAAGCCACCGTGGGACACCTCAAGGTAGGTTGCCAAAGAGAGTGTGTGTTCGGCGAGTCTTGGCCTACACCTGTCGATATAAAGGACACCTCCTCGAGAGGATGTACAATGGATGGATGTTTAATCTACAGATACCAGATAAAAACGGACGAAACTTTTGAGACAACTTAATAATTCCAGTGCGATTGTTAGTTCAAACGAAAACTATAAAACTGATTCGAATCCATTTAGAGCTGTTTTGTAACAGTTGAATGACCGTGTTGATAATGATTTTTATAGGATATTTGGAGCATAAACTCCAAACCACTCTACCTGAAAGCAGATGCTCACTTCCTATTAGCCTACTATGTACGATACCCCAAATTACTATAGTGCCCCATAAAAATGGGTAAACGAGAGGAATATGGGCCGTAATGCAAAAATAATAAATTCATTCTGAGTGTAAAACGATGTAGCGAGAAAACTGGTGAGTTTGGAACAAATTAAACGCTTTGGCAAGTTAATGAAAGTATACAATGGAGCTGAAAGTTGCATGACGTATAGGGTTTCCAGTTTTGAAAGCCCAGCTATCCATCATCTTTCTGTGAACGAAATAATTTATCAAACTTTGGGGTTATAAATAAGCACACAAAAAACAGGAGCGTGTAAATCTGTTTTCTATTGAAAATTTTGTTTCGTTTTCGCCTGTTTTGCCACAATTAAGTGGATAGAGAAAGAGATGGGGCTCGTGAATGGATGATGTATTCACTTCGGAAATGAGAGATGCAGTGAAGCAGTAACGTTTTTTATACATGAAATATCTGCATCAATTAATTATTGAAATATAAATGCATTAAACAGTATTACGCTTCAAAAACAAAACAGTAAGTTCCTCATCTAATGTTCTTTCGAAGAATCTTGGACTGCATCACTTTATTATGCTCCAGAATTCTACAATAAACTACATAGCCAGATCAGGGATCTTGAAACAAATAAGTTGAAGATTTTATTGAGAGATTATTTAACAAACAATGTACGATTGATTATTTATCAGTAGATTTGAAATAATAATAATATGATAATAATAATAGCACACACAATGGGGAAAAAACGGATGAAATATGATCACTCCCCACACAGTGTGGGGAGTGATCATTGGTTGATAATTCTGGCACGCCCTCCCGAATGTATCGGGGCTTCGAGGGATAGGGACTGGCCAGCGCACACTACGGTGAAAACATAATAATAATAATCCACGCCACTCAATTTAGACACTCCAGCCCTAGCGCAGTTCGAAACTTTCAACAGAGACCATCGACAGCCTGACCTCAATGAACTGCGCTACCCGATAACCTCGGATGTCGTTCGAAGGGCCCTTGTTGGTTCCAAGAACTTTGCTGCTCCAGGCCCAGATGATCTAAACACTTATTGGTGGAAAAAACTACCAAGTACCCACCGACATCTGGCCAGAGTTTTCAACTCTTGGCTGGACGGAGATCAGCGAATTCCGGATTGGTTTGTCGAGGAGCGGTCCGTTTTCATCTCCAAAAGCGGAGATTTGTCAATTCCTAAATATGACAGAACGATAACATGCATCTTATACACACGAATACTCACCACAGTTGAACGAGTGTTCGAACGTATAAATGAGCAGAGAGGGTCGAAGAGAGGAGTCGCTGGATGTATAGAGAACCTGCTCATCGATAGATGTGTAACGCAGGACTCGATACAATACAAGCGTAACCTCTCTATGGCCTGGATCGATTACACTAAGGTATTTGATACAATTTTGCAGGAGTTCATCTTGCATTTGCTCAGATGCCTTGCGGTACCCGACAACATAGTAAGATGCATTGAACAAATGATGCCACTTTGAAGAACTCTCTTCATCATAACATCAGGTCAAGCAAGAGTCCAAACAGGGTGGTTCACTTTCAGAAGGGGTGTATTTCAGGGTGATTCCCCCAGTTTCCTTCTCTTCTGCATCTCACTATTGCCATTATCCGTTGCGTTTAGAAATACTCGGGGGTATAACTGTGGCACCCCCGGAAACCAGAAACACAAGGTCACATATCTGTTTCATATGGATGATCATAAACTTTTTGCTTCTGGAGAGAACGATCTTCATCAGTCCTTGAGGGTGGTGGAAGAGTACATGCATGCTATCGGTATGAAATTCGTGATAGACAAATGTCCAGTGGTCCATCTCAAAAGAGGATGATGCGGAGCCTACGGAGTGGATGTGCAGCCCGTAAATGGAAGCATTCTACACCATCTGGATGCCGGAGAGACATATACTTACCTCGGGGTGTAACAACACCACTCACAAGAGGTAACAGCAGTGAAGAACTCTCTCCGCGGTAAGTATCAGTACAAACTTCGACAGATCCGGCCATCGGAACTGTCGGGGAAAAACAAAGTTGCTGCAACAAAAATATGCTTGCCGTTCCAGTCTTACTCTACTCGTTTGGGGTTGTGAAGTGGACTCGAGAGAAGCTGTATCAACTCGACGTAAAGACCAGAAAAATGATGCAACTCTATAGGAGTCGTCTACTTATACTTCCCTCGACAATAGGAAGGCAGTGAACTTTTGAGTTTTGAGTGTCTACATGACGGAATGATACTGGATACAGCCTGTAAAGTCGCTAGGAGTTCTGTGATCATGAGAGAGCAGGAATTGGAGCATTTATCCTTAGGGCAATTGCCCAATCAGATGATGAACTCGGTATAGTTTTCGACTCTGAACGAGGTGACCAGAACTCTGTCACCAAGTTGGAACCCGTTCAGCAAAAATCTCAGATAAAATCCGCAGATATCACCTTACTTCTGCGGATATACAAGGATGAGCCAATGCATGGGGTCTTCTTCAATAACATTGGAGATCTTGGCTTATCAAAGTGCCTAACATTCGCTTTTCTCAGGTCGAGTGGGCTGAAGTCGGAAACTGAGGGGTTCATCATGACTTACCAGGATGGTGTCTTCAACATCTCAGTCTACCGCAGTCGTTTGATGGGTATAGGGGTTCCTGACACAAGGTGAAGGGCCTGTCACGAGGCGCACAAGACCCTAATGCATTTGCTATCACCATGTCCAACATATGCGGTCTTGGCCTATATCCATCAACATAACGCGGCCCTAAGAGTATGCTATATTACCATCTACGGCACTCTTACGGTATTGACGAGACACCGGTGTTGCGCTACGCTTCGGGGGATATTGAATTCGTTGTGGGGAATAGTGCCAAATTTATTGGAACTATTCCTTCCCCACCCTCAGGCTCATACAAGCTATTGAGCCTGATGTAGTCCTTCTCGACCATCAGACCGAAACGATATTCGTCATGGAGTTTTCAGCTCCTGGCGAGACAAATATCGTCAGAAAAGAGAAGAAAAAACCGATGAAATATGGAGATTTTTTCTTCGAACTCCGCAGATTCTGCGGAGTCAGATAACTCTGCCAAGATGGTTCTTCTGATTATTGGAGTCCTTGGTGGAATGATGTCCTCTCTACTCTCAAATTTTAAAATCATACTGGCGCACCCTTCCGCATGTATCAAGGTTTCGGGGGATAGGGCTTGACCAGCGCCATAATAATAATAATACGGATAATAATAAAACAAATAATAATAATGATCCTTACCCCACAGTTTGGGGAGTGGTCATTGGTTGATAATGCTGGCGCGCCCTCCCGAATGTATCGGGGCTTTGGAGAATAGGGCCTGACCAGCGCACACTACAGTGAAAAAAAAAAATTTTTATTCAGATCCAAATCACATAAAGAAATGACTAAAATAATACATACAGTTGAATAAACATCGTAGAAACTATTTAAGCTTCATATGTTGCTTGTAGACATAGTCCTTTAAATTATAGCTAGCAGCAGTAGGAAGACTTTCAGAATGATAGCACTGATAGCAAAGTGACTAGTCTTTCCAAACATGTTCAGTGAGATTCATATCCGGACTGTGCCCAGGCCAAACAATTTGTGAGTTGAATCTCCTCTAGAAACTGAGTAACGATCCATGCAGTGTGGAGCAGTTCATCACAATGCATACATAATGTGTCGTCTTCAAGAAAAGTTATGTATGGTAAAACATGGTCTAGTAGAACATCCATCAAGTACCTAGGTTCATTCAATGTCGCATTTTAGATAAAGACCAACTCTCTGCGAACGTAAAACAATGTTCTTCCCCATGCCATAAATTATCCGCCATCGAGTGGAAATCGTTTAGCAATACACGCTTTAGTATAAGTGTAGCCTAGTCGTCTCACTAATCGTACACGTCTATCTAAGCCCCTAAGGCAGAATCGCGATTCATCTGAAAACAATGCATGCATCCAATCTGCTACTGTTCAAACCAAGTGTTCTCGTGAAAAGTTCAATCTTGAAATCCAGTGTTCAAGGGAAAGCGGCGGTTCATCAGCAAGAGGAGAATATCCAGCAGCACGAAGTCGCCTCTCAACTATCCACTCACTTATTTGTATTTACATTTCTGGCTTCTTGTCGATGACTTCGGAGGAAAGATGTCACAACTGTTCGGTTTTTCGAAGCAGTAGATTCTAGAAAGAAGTCCTTTGTAGCCCTGCTTCGTCCTGAACCAGGTCTTTGAGTTAACAGACCAGTTTCGTGATAACGCCGCATACTCGAAACTTACACCAACGTTTTTTGCATTTTGGTCTTTGGCGCTGACCGCTGTCGTTTTCCGAAATCGCCACAATTCTTGACACAACAAGAGAATATATGTTCATTTCAATAAATCAACATTGACAACAGTACACAAAGTACACTTGACAGATAATTGACAGGTTTTCAGATATCCACACGAGGGCTTATTTTTTGTAAAATTTTCATCTCTGCAACAACTATGTTTTTGAAGCAATACATCAGTACAGTATGATACATCCAATATAATTCAAATAAAAACCTAGATTTTCAAGATAACATATATTATCGATGACAAAATTGACGAAAGTACAGAAAATATATTCAATCTATCATTAATTGTACTCACTTTCAAAACATAAGCTCCCTAATGCTGTTAAAGTTTCTCTCTCAAAATATTTTTGATAGTATTTCAGACTCGTATAATACCAATGACAAAAGTTTAGAAAAGCTATTCAATATCTCATTGATAGTAACCACACTTTCAAAACATTGGCTCCCCAAAACTGTTTACGTTTTTCTCTCACCACAACGGCTTACATCAGTTGATTGTGCTGCAGCCCAACAACATTTCACATACTGATCAAAAAAGGTATTTGAAAGCCATCTGCAAATCACATATAAGTTCGAATTTACTGAGCTCATATTTTCCTCAAAGCGAAGCTATATCGGTGGAGAGAATTTAACGGTATATTGGCCTACAACTACGATATGTACAACTAGCAAGTTTCGAAACCTTGCCAGGGAACAACTCCGTATTGTCTGAACGCAACAATGATAACTCAATCTTCGAAACCCAAGTTACTAATTCTCCAGACAGAGAACAGACAGCTGCTGACAGCCTACATGCCGCCATCTGTTCAATCATCCGTATATTCCCATTGTGTCAATGGAAACTTGGAGTTTGATAGCCCGAACAGACACAATGGTTGGTACTGATGGTTGGCGTCATTAATTGAATTATTGCAATGAGATAGAAATCGTAATTATTTTCTTAATGTCGTCGGGCCTTCATCTTTGGAAGGAACGATTTCGATTTGGGAATATCTCACACACGTGTTTTCAAAACGGCGTTCATTGATTTATTCTGTCTTTCATAACCATCTTTCTGCGAAATCAGCATATTTTGATGTACTTCTATCCCTCTTTCTTTCCTTATAGATATAATTTCTTTATAATAATGATTATTCAATCAGAAATCATGAAAGTATTATGAAATATTAGGGTTATCAATAAGACCATTTTGACCATTTTGAACAAATACATACAATTTTTTTCTATCAACACAAAACTTCAGTTTCCAACTTCCAAACTGTCGAAATTCAATATAATTTTCTAACCCCAATTTTCCCCCTTGAGGATGGAAATTCCTGATTTACTCATTTGTCGCTTATTAACGCTATACAAATAACCTACCTGCATATAATAAGATTCTAGGTTCAGTAGCTTCGTCTGTACAATAATATAAGAGCGGACAATAATAATAATAACGTTTGTTCACATTTGTTTTTTTCTCACATGGTCGTTTCCCTTAAAATCTACTTCAATTGGTAAATAAACAAAGAGAAATCTCATTTAAGACCTTACGATTGCGCATGGTTATCTTATTGCATAACTTTTAAAACTAATTCATTTTGAGAAGTGGTATGTAAAATAGTTCTAAAAATCAAAACATATTTGAATAAACATTA
>WOGP01004024.1:0-14494 GCA_015342065.1 Leptinotarsa undecemlineata | reverse complement strand
AAGAAAATATTGCGGCTGTATCCGCCAGTGTTCGTGATGACCGTGAAATGTCGATTCGCCGCCGTTCGCAGCAATTGGGCCTCTGTTACTCCACTACAAGGAAAATTTTGCGAAAGGGTTTGGGTGTAAAACCTTATAAGATACAGCTGGTGCAAGAATTGAAGCCACACGACCTCCCACAATGTATCAACATTTGGTGAATAGGCGCTGGCAAAGTTGAAGGAAGATCTTCATTTTTATGGAAAAATTGTGTTCAGCGACGAGGCTCATTTCTGGTTGAATGTATACGTTAACAAGCAAAATTGTCGCATCTGGAGTGAAGATCAGCCACAAGCATTGCAAAAGCTACCGATGCATCCCGAAAAAGTCACTGTTTGGTATGGATTATGGGTCGGTAGCATCATTGGGCCGTACTTCTTCAAAAACGACAGTGGCCGGAAAGTAAATCATCACACGCTACCGTGTGATGATTGACGACTTTTTGTTGCCCAAAATGGGAGAATTGGACATGCCTGACATGTGTTTTCAACAAGACGGTGCCACATGCCACACGGCACGCGAAACAATGACCCAATTAAGAGCCGCCTTTGGTGAACAGTTTATCTCACGTTTGGGGCCCATCAATTGGCCGCCTAGATCGTGTGATTTAACGCTTTGGATTATATCTTGTGGGGTCATGTTAAGGCTCATGTCTACAGGGATAAACCAGCAACTACTGACGCTCTGGAAGCCAATATTGAATCATTTATACCTGAAATACCGATCAATATGTTAGAGAGAGTGTGCCAAAGTTGGACCTTGCGCATGGGCTAAAGCGGAGCCGCGGACAACATTTGCATGAAATCATCTTCAAACATTAAATTATATTGATCGTTCTATCGATTCCAATAGAGATTTCATCAATTTTTTCAAATTTTTTGTGTTGGTTTGAAAATCAAATCCTATACCTCTTAAAAAATCACCCGTTTCAAAATTGATATTTCATGGTACGTTGTTATGTGAAAATCCATACCGTATTCAAGAAACACTTTACTGATATTCACTGAACAGTTTACAAAAACGCGACATGTGTTTGGCTATTCAAAAGCTTCTTCGTGCTATTGTATAGCGGTTTATTGTGCACATCGACTGAAAATTCCCGGGCATAAGAAAGAAAACGTGTTTTTTGGTTCAAAATTGCCTTTATTCATCAACGTCATCTACATCAAGAGCCACAACAATATTACTTTTGTACAAAGATTTATATTTTGTCTTAAAATAAGCCTCAGTTTCAGCAATAACATCTTCTTTCGAGCAATATTTCCTAGCGGTGAGCATTTTTTTGAGGTCTGGGAACAGGAAAAAGTCGCTGAAGACCAGATCTGGAGAGTGCGGTAGATGCGGAAGTAATTCAAAACCCAAATCATGCAGTTTTGCCATTGTTTTAATTGACTTGTGACAAGGTTCGTTTTCTTTGCCATATGCGGTATTTTCTTTGCAATTTCGGCCTTTCAACATTCCATTAACGCCATATTATATTCACTGTTGATGGTATTTCCTTTCTCAAGATAGTCGGTGAATATTACACCACGCACATCCCAAAATACCGAAGCCATAACCTTTCCAGTCGATTGTTGTGCTTTTGGGCACTTTGGACGAGGTTCACCAGCCGCTCTCCACTCAGATGACGATCATTTTGACTCCGGAATGAAGTGATGTATCTGTGTTTCATCCATTGTCACATATCGATGCTGAAATTCCGGTTTTTTATCTTCAAACATGGAAAAACATTGCTCAGAATCATCAAGACGTACTTGTTTTTGGTCAACAGTGAGTTCGCTCGTCACTCAGTTTGAACAGAGCTTTCTCATAGTCAAATACTCATGCAATATAACCCCAACACGTTTTCTTAATATTTTCACAATTTCAGCTAACTCTTCAACTTCACTTTTTGATCATTCAAAACGATTTTGTGGGTTTTTATATGTTTTCTGGTGTTACTACCTCATTTGGACGTCCACTGCGTTCTGCATCATCATTGTCTCTACGACCACGTTTCAAGTTAGCAAACCAACGTTTATTTGTTGTTTCTGGTGGAGCGGAGTCCTTATAACACTTTTCAAGCCATAGCTTCGCTTGAACGGTTTTTTTTCATCAAGAATTAAATTAAAACACAACTTTATTTTTATCCATTATTTTGAAAATAACAAAAGTTGTGTCAATCTTAGCACAATAAATCACAAACTTATGAGTAGACTATCATGAAATTTCAACAGCTTACTTTTGAAGGTTAGTACTAACTGAAAAAGTGGTGATTGTAATAATACTAGCGCCATCTATGTGTTCGGCTCGAGACATCTTGGCAGATGTAGTATTGTAATTCATGAATTATATTTTTATAAATATGTGTCTCTATTCTACATAAGGTAAGACTTGTTCTAGAATTACAAATCATTTCTCATGAAATAAGCCTTCTTTTTTTTAAACTACGTTACCGTATACTCTGCCATATGTAATTTATACCATTAAATCAACCCCAGCTCCAACGAAATAAATCGCAGTAATTTCCGGCGGATCCATCAAACAAAACATTCTCATTCGTACCCGCCAAAGGAAATGTTCGCTTTTCCAAACACGTACGCTGTGAAGTTTCGAATTTTTCTTTTACTCAATCATCGGTAATGTGCCAGCGAAACTATATTGTCTAAGATGATTAGGGTGTTTTCAGCGAAAGAGAAAAACCGAAAAATTCATTCCGCGTATACCGTTGTCCATTTATTGACTTTCTGTTAGTTCATCAGGTCCTGTTCGTGTGCAGAATTTGTAATGCTTCTTGTAATGTATGCACTGAAGAATATCATAGGCGGAACTGTGAAAATTTCTACAGGTGCCAAGGGTTTTCCTTTCGTTAAATAAAATTTGATTTAATTATTCAATATAGTTGCCTTCGAGTCGGAGGTGATTCTGACATATTTTTTTATATTCATATTGTTGCAAACCTGTCCTGACAATCACTACAAATAGAATAGAATAGAAAAGTTTATTAACTACGTCGTTACATTTTCATGTTTGTAGCAAGTCAAGTGTATAGGCTTTCTTAAATGAACATAAAAAATATAGAAGTTAATTGTAAAAATATTAAGCAACGCAGGGGTTGCCTACGTACATATATAAACAAATAAATAGGGGCATTTAGAAACTACCATAGTACAATTGATACCGGTATGTTTCATCTCGAGTAGACATCTGACGTGGACTGTCCTAAAATGATCGTAGTATTCCGAGACTAAGTAAAAACATTGTTTGAGTAGCATTTTCTTGATTGCTTTTTTGAATTTGGTGATACTAAGATTTTTGAAGTTATTTGGCAGAGAGTTGAAAAAATTGTAACAACAGAATTCATTATTGATCTAGTCAAACGATAACGGCATGTTATCATACCTTGTCCGCATTTCTCTTGAAGTGTTAGTGTATGTCAGGCTGTTTCTCTAGCAACTGACCATTTTTTCTAATTTCCAGTAGCGTCATTTTTAGAATCTCACCGCTCGTGATGTTCTGCAGTTGATGAAGGATATATATTGCACTAGATAGTTTATTTGCGAGAAGATATGTACCTATGTTGATGCCAAAATAAAGTACTGTCAACAGTAATGCCAAGTAATTTTACACTTTTATTAGCTGAACCTACAGTGGTGAACTCAAGATTTTGAGTTTTGTCACTATTCAACTTCAATTTATTTGTTAGAAACCAAGTGTTGGCTTGATTTTCAGCTTCTTCCGTTACTTGTGGAATGTTAGATGATGATTGATCGCTATATATTAAAGTTTTGTCATCTGCATAGGGATACATGAAAATACATATGTCATTAACATAAATAACAAAGAGCAGGGGCCTAAGTATTGAACCTTATGGAACACTGTGCTAAACAGGTTCAAAATTTGATGTAACACCATTACACGAAACCGCCTGATACCTATTTGAAACGTATGAAAGGCTATGAGTGACAGAGATAACCCTCTAACTCCATAACAGTACAATTTTTTAAGAATTATACTGTGTGATACACAATCGTGTTGAAAATGTATTGGAAGCAACAATGAATAATTCGCGAGGATATTATAAAGTATAAAAGAGTAAAGAAGGTCGAAATAAGACGAATGTGTGAAAATTTCAGAAACTTCGCTACAATTCGCACCGAAAGTTAGCTCAGTTCAGACATTGGTCGTAGATAGCGAAAAAAAATGCAGTAACGAAAAAAGAAATAAAAATTTCTGTTTTTTTACCACTTTTACACATCGTGTAAGTTTGAAAATGTCTATATAGGACGATACTGCAGTAACGTTAGTTACAATTAAAAGTGGTAAAAAACAGAAATTTTTATTTCTCTTTTCATTATGATCTCCTACCATATAGTAATGGCTACATCCATCAATTTATTAAAAATGCAATACTTTATTGAAGTAAATTGAAAGGGTTATACTTCTAGGAGTGACCAATTTTTGAGAAAGAAAGTTTTTGACTTTCTACTACTCTAGCTCAATACAAAAAGAATTTGGGAATCTGGGAAAAAAACTTTCGAAACAAATACTTTTATATGAACACTGAATCATATAAAAACACTATTCTCTACTCAGTTTGTATTCCAAACTTTCGTTATGGAATTAAATCAGATATCATTCACAGGATTTCTACACAGTATACTAAATGAGAGGTAAAAATTTCACTTACATGGAACACTGTCATCCTCACTGGTAGACATCGATGTTTCGCCGAAAGACACTTGACTTAGAGCTCTTGAGTATCAATCTGGATAATATTATAAGTACCAGATTTCAAATTTCAAGGATGAAATTGCAGGAGGAAAGGTCCGATATCAGTCAAACATGTTTTAATTTAACCCGTTGCGTAATTCATTTTGCACATTGGATATATCCTACTAATTTCATACGTCAATTGTCTTGCTGGCTATGGACTGTCCATAGCCATCTGGGTCATTCAATAACTCAAAAAATAAGTACTAGTGTTTTCAACGTTGTATTTTTGAATCATAGATATTTCTTGCCTGTTGTAAGAGGCAACTGAAAAATGCACCTGATCTATTGGTGTTGTGCAATACGTACCGAAGGATGAATGGTACCTGGGCCTTACCAGATATCGTCTCATTGCCTGTGAAGACAATGTACAATATCTTTCCTCAGGAAATAGTGACACTAATGAAATAGATGAGCATTTACTACAGTGTATTATAGCAAACGTGAGCTATAAACCTACTAAAGAAACTGTCGGGCCAGAATAGATTCTTTAGACTCTATACTGGGTTCCTGGACATGGTGATTCCTGAGTGTCAACAATGAAAAAGGTGCTACTAGAAATTACTGATCATCAGATGAAGCCTCTGAACCAGATGGAGCGGTACCAACTGCTTCAACAAAGCAGGTATAGGCTCAGAATAATTACAAGATGGCAGAAGAAACGCAACAAGCCTATAAAAAATGTACAAGTCATACAGTTACAAAGTATCAAAAAATAGGTTAAAATTAGAAGAATCAATATTTAACCTGCAACGAAATTTTCCACGTCATGAAAAAGTATTGTCTAATGAGTTATTATTCATACATGTGTATTCAAAATTTCATTAGGATCCACATCTGCCCAAAGCAGTGCTTATTAGGGAATATTCTCTAACAATTAACTACTACTTAAATCTTCTGATAACAAATACGTAAATCAGAATATTTCATTTTAGCCACAAGAGAGCAGGCGTACGTCTACGCCATAAGTTCAGCGACGTTAACATACACCATGGCACGTGCATGTTCTAGTGGATCTCTTTACCATTGCACGTGTGCGAGTAAACCCAACACCCCATCCAATGAGCAGTTTCAATGGGGCGGCTGCGGTGACAACGTCAAGTGGGGGGCACAATTCGCGAAAAGGTTCATCGACAATGTGGAGAAATATGCCCTGGAAAATAGAAAAAACAAAAGGAACGACGCGATAGGAAGCAGAGAGGAGGATGAAGTACTGAAGAATGAAGTCGCAGCGGTAAATCTGCATAATAATAAAGTTGGGAGGAAGGTAAGTGGATTTTATCAACTATTGTCATCAGTGAGAGATCTTCAACGAATGATTTTTAAAGTTCAAGTTATACTTGTTTTTGATTGAGTTTGTGAAAACAGCTGCTGTAAATAGATTGTGTAATTGTGTCAAATTGAGTAATAACATTTTATTAAAAAAAAAAAAAATTGAAAATCGGATCCAAAAGTCGTACACGCTAGCTCCTAAATGATATTTCGAATCAAAGATGACAAATGACTGGTGAGATACGCGTTCACTCGAATGTATAATTTCAGGAGGTGCTGGTAATGACGGAGATGGTGGTGGGGCTGATAGTGGGACGATGGCGGGATGTTCATGCAAATGCTCTCTTCTGCTGGGTGTTTCCCACTATTACTAAGTTTTTCTGGTTCGGTCGATCGGAGTTATATTCTAGTCTATATGTGTTCTCCTTGAGTATTGGATTCCACAGTCTCTTGACCTGTATATCCTCTTCTTTTCTGTTGAAATTGTTGGGATGATTAGATATCTCAATGGTTTCCCTATGAAGTCGTGTGTAATTCTGCGATGAATTTGTATTATCGTATTTTATGATGTGGTCTGTTTATACTAGGAGATGTTCTGCAATTGCGGATTTATCTGTTGGCATGAGATTGCAGCTACGCTTGTGTTCTTGTATCCTGGTGTTGATACTGCGTTGAGTAGTTCCGAAGTGAACTGAGCCACAGGAACAGAGAATTCTGTAAACACTGGCATATGTCGAAAGCTCCCTTGTATTCTTAGCCGATCTGATAATGTTGCGTGGTTGATTGGTTGACTTGTAAATGGCCTTAATGTTGTGACGTTTAAAAGTTTTCCGATGCGGTCCGTGACTTTGTTCAGGTAAGGCAAACAGGCTGTGCCTACCACTAACGGCTGTATTATGGTCGAGTATTTCTACTTCTAGAATGTAGAGCATCTCTGCTGCGGATCGCGGCGGGGCAGGCACAAAGAATATGCTCTGCTGTTTCATCATCTTCCAATCAGAGATGGAAAGCCAGATCTTCCAACCTTCATATGATGATTTTGACGATAATAACA
Source organism: Leptinotarsa undecemlineata (assembly GCA_015342065.1). NCBI lineage: Eukaryota > Metazoa > Arthropoda > Insecta > Coleoptera > Chrysomelidae > Leptinotarsa > Leptinotarsa undecemlineata. The sequence continues at coordinate 7,377 of WOGP01004024.1, read as the reverse complement.
TGTAAGTAGGCCTGTTGAACAAATTAGGTCATCCCTGCTGTGGTCTAACGAACAACGATTCGGTGACATTTTTGGAAGGATGTTTGAGTGCCTTGGAACGGAGACACGGACGATTTGCTTCCTGCAATCCAGATTTTGAGTATTCGTTTGGTGAAACCTAAAGCCACGCCAATGCTGTTCTGGTTCAGTGAATCAATCTGCTCTCAATAATTTCTCCTCTATTTCTTTCTACATGGGATTGATGCTGCTTAAGGCAGGTTGTAGTTAACTGTTTCATGCAACTGGCAATTGCACAATTCTCTATGTAATCTATTCAGCTTGTCTCCTCAAAAAGATGTAGAGGAAGGATATCCCTGGATCTTATGGCGTTTTGCAGATGGCATCGGAGATAACCTGGGATTAGAGACATTCGCCAGAGTTGTTTGCTGTGAAGCTTTCAGACTACTGCTAAGTACACGAATATTGGTGACAATTATTACATTTTTAAAATGCATTTGTTTGGCCCTAAGCCCCAAGATTTTCCATAGAGCCGTCAATTTATCCACGGGGATTCTGCATTCGGGTACAACCTCTTCTAAGTAAGTATTTCAAGTGATCTTTTGATCGCGGAAATATCTAAGATATTTCATTTCCGCTGCAAATTGAAGAACCTCACACCAAAAAATAGCTTCTCCATCTTATGAAGCATACTGTCACATTTGCTCTGGCACTGACTATGAACATCGTCTACCAATCTTTGGATTAGTATAGGCTACCTATCCAACGTTGTCCTTCACAAGATGGCAAGAACGTCTGCTTGAGTTTGCAGATCTTACTCTCCAGTGACATCAAGCAAACTGTACATCAGAAAACATAGAAGGGAGAGTAGTATCCCGCCTCGAGGGCAGACCTTAGTGACTTCGAATCTAAGGTTCTTATTTTGACAGTCATAATTGGTGTTATGTTTACGAGTACGGTGTAAATCCAGCCAGTATTCTTCTTCGAACTTTTCTCGACCATTGAAGAAGCCATACATGTTGCAGTAGTAGCGATATGACATTAGGATAGAAAAGTCGGATTACCAAAGTCAGTGGCGTTTCACTAAGAGGGATAATGGTGTAACACCGAATGCCTTACTTTTTGAATAGTCTTGAAATGACTGATAAGTATATTGTTGTTGTTCAGTATTGGAGATTCGGACATTCATTATTTGATCTAAAAAATTGAAAAATAAACCTTATGTCTCCGTCATTCATCATTGAAGATTATAACACACGGTTTTTATTCTTAATTGTTTATGTTCCTAGGTGATGGCCGATAGCCTACGTACTCAATGCAAATGTCACGGAGTATCTGGCTCGTGCAATATCAAAACTTGTTGGAAAGCCTTACCGCCTATGTCGGAAATCGGGCATAAATTGCTCAAAAAATATACGAATGCTTTAGAACTGTCGAGGACTATGGTAGAGAGAAGCATCACGGAACGACTCGTGGAAAAACTCAAGAACAGAGATGCGAGGTCGCAATCGTTGATATACATATCAAAATCTCCGGATTATTGTACGAAAGACGAAAACTTGGGAAGTTTCGGAACTGTTGGAAGGTGAGAATGAAGGTTTTTATTTGTATTACTTCAAATTCCATTGTGACGTCTACTTCAAGGTTCATGAATAAATTAAATTTATATGCAGAAATCATTACACAATAAGTCATTCCTATACACAAATCTGGTAACAGACAATTATCCCAGAATTAGAGATCGATCTCAAAACCATCCATTTTACCCAAATTTTTTGAATCGATTGCATTCTATATCTGTTATGTAATTATTATTATACATAAAAACAACATGGATTTATGAAAAGAAGACTTTCGAAACAGATTTATTTGAATATAACGAATACATACTGTAGAACCTAGATAGCAGAGCTCAAGTAGATGCCATATTTACACCAACTTTAGCCAAGCTTTTGACAAAATCAACCATGATTTAGTGTTAAAATTTGCGGCTGAAATGGTTACGATATCACATAACCAACCGTTCTCAGGTTATCTGTATTGACAATGAGATCTTGAGATCTATAGGTATAACATCTGGTGTTCCTCATGGATTACATTAAGGCCCCCTACTTTCCGAAATATATATAAACGATATTTTTGATCGTTTTGAGTTTTCTGTCTCTTATATACCGATGATCTGAAAATATTACACACTGTGTCATTTTGAATTGCTCTCTGCTTATACTAGAACACCATAACAGACGCATATGGAACACTGCAAATTAATGAGCTTTATCCAAACTTCTACTATAAGTATCATTATATTACATTAAGCCGGAATAATCTTCCAAACTATAATCACACATTAGATGTAGGCTTTAATTTTTTATTCTGAAATGATTATTCATAAACACATCGCGAACACCACTACAACCGATCAAAAAAAAAGAGTCATTCTTTAAAAATAATTTCCCTAATCTAATCAGTCTGTATAGATTTAGTGCTATTGAAAAGGAGGGCTACTCGACAGAGATCAAGCTGAAGAAGACTGGTTCTCGAAAGAAATACTTTTCACAAAAACCCTGAATTCGTGAATGCAAACAAATGTCCAGTTTTTACTTCGCGTAATTACCCCACATAAATCTTAGGGAAGTGCCCTTTTTTATAGATATAATCGTTAAGACACTAATCACCGTCATGGAAAAACAATCGATTACAGTTATTTGTACTAGGGTGCTCTGATTTTCATTTCTACTTCAACTGGATGTGAAAGGATTTCAACACATTTTTTCAGGTTATCAGAAATCTACCTGAGATTTTGAAATTAAAATGAACCATAAAATAGATATTTGTAAATTAGTTGACTCTTCGAAGACGAAAATGGTGAAAGGTCAGAATAAATCTATAATGGAGGCTTTTATTTTATTATTTTTTACAAGTGTATATATAGATATAAGACTATCAGTAGAAAGAACTCTTTTCGTAGGTGAATGGATCGAAAAGAAGATTTAAGTAAAAGTCTGAAGTGCGGAGGGGGACACATTATTCATTTTTAACACCAACTAACCATGCTAGACAACATTTCAAATATTCAAAATTAATGGAATTTTTGGAAGTAAACCCCTCTTTTTCGGTGTCTATTGGACTATACTACACTGGTCAGTATATGGTCTATATGTGAGTTATTCGATTAATAACTGGGGTACAAATAAAGAAACTCTACAACACCATTCAATAACCCAAATTTCAGCTGAATACTACAAGTACTCCAATTACTCTTCAAAATTATTTCACTTTTTTACTTGTTCACTGTCGTTTCTAACCTCATTGTTATTCTAGATTCCGAACTATCTTCAAACGAACTAATCCCTTCGAACTGATATCCGAAATAGTACTTAATCTGTCTAATTTTCAAAATGGTATACCATTTTCGAACATTCTGGTAAAGTCTTCGATCGAATTCTCGTTTGTCGCTACGCTAAGTAGAGTTACACTTAGGGGCAGTAGCGGTATTAATATATACATAGATAGGAAAATAACCATCTATTTCAAAAGAATTGGTCCAAAGATGTCCATTTGTTATGGTACCAGTCTCCATTTTTCTCAAAAGTATATTCATCTACACGATTTTTTCAGGACTAAAACAAGCACTACAGGAAAATCCTTAAGACGTCTAAGAGCGGTGCCTGAGCGGAAGTAGCGATTTGCATTGGATTCATTTATTTGTTTACGGCAATGCCTATTTTTTACAAAATAATTAACAAGTTCACTCATATGTATTTAACAGAAGTTACTAAGTTAGGTGCAAGGAAAAAATTTATAAAATAAAATTTTTAAAAATCCTAAAAATAAGTTAATGAATTACAATCTTTTTACAATGTTTTTGAATGTTTTCAAAGGAGAATTGAAAAATTCTAAATCTAAATTGTATGTATTTGCAGATTCATTACGGCCATAGTTGGTGCGTCCTTGGATTCACATTTGAAATTATAAGTTCGACAAGTTCCGGGGAATTGATGCTACCATTGATTATTTTATGAATTAGTGTAAGATCTGATTTTAATCTTCTATGAGCCAGTGTATTCAAGTTAATAAGGTTCAATATAATTTTATAGTCATATTCACCAATATGATATCCCAGTTTATATGCAGAGTATCTTAAAAACTTATTTTGAACATTTTCAAGCATATCAATATCCACATGATACGAAGAGCACCAAATTTTGGAATTTTATTCGATTACTGATCTAACAATTGAACAATATATGATTTTTATTGAAATGAGAGATAATTTATTTGCGGATCTAAGAATGAAACCTAACATTTTCAGTGCTTTAGAAGTAATATTTGCAATATGGGGTTTTAATTACATATTTGAGTCGAGGGTGATTCATAAATCTCTGATTGTGTTCGTTGTTTTCAGTTCTGATTGATTGATTTCATATGGCCCGCTTAATGGGATTTTTGTTTTGGAAAAAAGTTAATTTTTGACGTTTGTCTATTTAATTGCAGTAGATTTATATCACACCAGCGAACAAAGTTAGATAAATCGTACTGTAATAATTCTGTCTAAGTTGAGTCATGCATAACTTTAAACATCTTCAGATCATCAGCAGACAAAAGAAATTCACTATAAAGAATAACATCTTTCAAGTCATTTACAAATAGGTTGAAAAGCAATGGCCCTAAATGAGAACCCTGTGGTACACCCCTTGAAACTGTGATTGAGGAAGATACTAGTTACCATATTTTGCTAATTGTACTCTGTAGGCTAAATAATTTTCAATCCATTTCAGAATGTTTTCTTGAATACCCAAAGCATTTAGTTTATGCAACAACAAACTGTGATTTACTCGGTCAAATGCCTTTGAAAAATCTGTTAAAATAGGTGTCTATTTTCGAAGGCATTTATTATACAGTGTTGATAGATGAGCAGATTTGTGCTGGTAGATCTACCTCGACTGATTCCATGTTGTTGATTAATGATTATATGTCTACAATCCCATGTCAGCTTTTTTGATTCGCTGGAGATTGAATCCACCAGTTCTCCAAATGAGTTTTTAAACAGTGAAATTCGAGGTGTATTGAGTTGACCCTCAAAACGATGAGCAGCCATAGTTCGTCGCGTATTTCTATTATATCCCGCTCTTGGTAGAATCAAATGTGCCAAGTCGCTTGAATATTTTCCGTGAAAGTATCTATAGAAGAGAGGCAAATCATCAACCTTCCTTCGATGTTCCAGACTATCAAGGTTGCAAGTGATGTTGACGTCTCCAAAGAATTTCCATCGATAGTTTTCATTTAGAAGTTACCTACTAAATAAGTAAGGTGACGAATAATGTTTTAAATTGTTTTCGGATACTTTGCTCAAACTTAACGATAATTCATTTTCAGGCAATGTAACGTAACTTCAAGTGGTCCAGAAAGTTGTAGACAACTGTGTTGCGGAAGAGGCTATCGAACCGTTGTCGACGAGAAGATCGAGAGGTGTCAATGCAAATTTTATAATTGTTGTTACGTGAAATGTAAAATCTGTAGAACTATGACTCAAATACACGAATGTCTTTAAAAGTTTTTTACAAATAATCAATAACCCCTGATGATTGAATTTGGCCTAGAAAGGTGAATTTGGTCTAGAAAGGTGAATTGGGTCTAGAAAGGTGAATTTGGCTTAGAAAGGTGAATTTGGGACAATCCGAAGAATTGCATTTTTATAAGCCTATAAATAGCTCAGAAATGGTATATTTCAATGTTGTTTCAATAAAATTGAGAAAGGTAAAAAATGCAATGAGTTTTATTAATAAGTCATACTAGGTACCAAGTAGAAATTAGTGTCACACTGTGCTCGCAATTTGTTTTTTAGTTCTATGTATAAGTGATAGGTTATAGTTTTGAAAACATTTATATAAATCTACAAAAAAAAAATTAAAATCGAAAGAGCAATTTAAGTAATCCTGGGCATCATTCTTCAGATGACACATTTGCTTTTCAGCTGCAGATCCCTGAAATAAATATCAACTTCAACTTGATAAAAGGTAAAACTGGAACCTCTGACATAGAATAAATCCTCAACACGCAGTTTTCCCAAACACCAGAACTTCATCACTTTACTTGATGCGCGTTTCACCAACCAATTTGTCGTCTTCAGGAGATGAAGGAAACTGTTTTCTAGTCCAAAACAAACACTTTTCTCAATTACCAGAAATTAAATACTGTATGTTGTAAACCAAGTTTGCGTCTGCAGGAGACAAGAAGAAAATATTTCTTTATCTTCTGAAGAGATTGTGTTGACAGTTTCCCATAGAACTTTATATTGCCATTTTAAGCGGGCATTTTCAAACAAATAAAATAATCTTGCTGAAAATGTCTTTGTAGGGTGAAACTGCGGTAACGTTAGTTACCGCAGTTGTAGTGTTAAAAAACATAGGAATTTTTATTTCTCACGAGAACCATACCAAGTAGTAGGTAACAACTACATCCATCAATTGATTGAAACGAAGTGTTAACTATAATTTGATATGATTCCTATTATTATACATCGTTTGAATCTGTAAGTAGGATTTGTCTGTTGATGAGTCTAGTCAGTTTCATCTACACTTGGTAATTTGTCATCTAAAAGATGATCTAAGAACTTATACTAAAGATTACTGTGAACCAATTGAGAACTAATAAACTGAATCCTCAGTGTGTTTAATATTTTTCTATGATAGTGTTTTGAAATATATATTTTACCATTATTTTTGCATCGCATTTGCATTCAGTTGCGTCTCCCATTCTATTGTACTGAAAAAATTAGATGACTATGGCATAAGAGGAACCCCCGTTTCTTTTTTCTTCATATCTGACAAACAGATATCAATATGTATCAATTGACTTGAACACTGTATCCGACTTAAAACCAGTTACAAGTGGAGTTCGCCAAGGCTCGTTTCTGGGGCCTCTTTCATTCATAATCTATATAAATGATATATTTTCCTTCATGTCCCTCCATAATTGGTTTGCTTTTGCCGATGATACTACTCTTACGACATCCGGATAAATCAAGGGTAATTTGGTGCGCGATATAAATCAAATTCAAAGGAATTTCAAAAGAAATAATCTAATGTTAAACGAAAATAAAACTCAACACATCATTTTTACGTCAAACACTTCTTGGGTTGAAGGACACAGTGTTAAACTCTTAGGCATACATCTAGATGATAATTTGAACTGGTTTGAGCACATTGAACAACTTAGCACTAAAATGTTGAAATACACATTTCTTCTTCGGTAATTGAAAGATATAATCTCTCAACAGGCGCTGATATCAGCTTACTACGCTTTTTTCCATTCTCACATCTCATATGAAACAATTCTCTGGGAAAATAGTACTAACGCGAATAAGATATTTATGTTATA
>WOGP01004023.1:0-14494 GCA_015342065.1 Leptinotarsa undecemlineata | reverse complement strand
CCATTCAATTTGTAGGCATAATTGTAAATACGGTTACTGGCTATAACTGATTTGTATCAAGTATCAAGCAGTAACTTCTCGAATTGAACTTATCAGCTCAAAACAATTAATAGCAGAATCTTCATTGAATCAGACATATATTTGAAATAATTGATATTTGAAATATTATTACGAAACTATTCAATAAACCAGGAATTAGTTGAACGCAGTATCTTTCACAATACACTCAATAATTAGATTAATAGATTTATTTGTTCTTTAGAAAATTTTAACTTGAATCCTAATTAATTATTTTTATTGAGATATATGCTATCTTTAAACGGCTGCTAAAACTATTGAAATAAAAAAATGGGTCTCTTTCTTTCGAATCATACCAGAAATTGATATTATTGAGCATAGTCTTTTACATTTGGTTACTTCATTTGAATAAATTGTCAAAAATTTCAGTTTTCAGTAAGTTTATTTTGTCGAATTTTCATCTCTCTATGTATACTGAGAAAAGTTTAATTGGAAACAGTGAATCATATGGAAATAATATTTTTCATAAGAGCATATTATTAAAAAAAGTAGCTTAATTTAGTAGTGTTAAGGGCATAACTAAAACGGGCTGTGAATTTTCAAAATAATTACGACTGCTCCGTTGATATAGAAAACTGTTTCGATCCAATTAACGATGCAATTGAAACATTAATTAACACTAGTATAAGTCGAATATGCAGCAAACGCCTTTTCCTCCCTTGCCAATTAATTTACCTTTATGTCTGAACCATGTTTCGTGCGTCCTTTCAAGATCCAAATTTTCATAAATTACTCTCCTTTCTCTTTCCATTCGAAATGCGAATGATCCAAACCTGAGTGGACACTAATATATCTCTGACGTTGAGATGGGATAAAACTTTCATAATTCAGTAGTGAAAATGGCTGAAAATCTTTTTTTTATCGATTTTTGTTGTTCTGACATCTAGATTCGATTTTCAGTCTATAACAAATGGTGCCTCAGTAAAAAATCAAAAGTTTAGTAACCACAACAATCTCTATATCATCATGTCACCCATAATTTTTTTTGGACTGAAAAAATTTTACTTTTTTGCATTACCTCAAACACATCCAAATCTTTTCCTATATTTTGAATGATAACTGCAATAGAAATATCTATCATCGGATTTCAAAGTCAAACTTATGGCTTGAAATAATTTATCGAATTCACTTCTCCTATGAACTAGAACTATAAAAACCTTATTGTGGACGCAAGTTCAGCAAATAAACTAAAAATCTTCAGAAAATAATAAAAATATTTCATTTTGAACTGACTTGATATTTATTACAGTCTATCTCAACGACATATCGTCATTGATTTTTTGACAGGTGATTCATTCAATTATCTACTGAAACTCAACAAAATTTATCAATCGACATTTTGCTTGATGATGATAACTTAGGAATTCAAACTGATTTCGGAGAAGACACTTTGTAGTAAATATACATTTAACTGGACTACTGTTTATGTTCGACAAATTTTCTATTTGCAGGATCTTGTACAAAACCTAGTATCATACAGCAGTTTGAATAATGTTTCCTTCTTTCATCGATTTTTCTTTCATGTTGCTCACTGTTATCATTTGCATTAACTGAAATGATAAAAATTTTGGCTATCAGTTTAATTTCTTCACTGAATTAAGCATCAGCAATGAAGAAAAACAACCATTACACTTCAATATTTAAAAAAAACTTCACAATTATAAGTGCTGTTTTACGTAGTTTCAATTCCATCCGCTGACTGGATCATAACTAATTGAAAAATTGAATGAGATATTTAATCCATTTAATTTATTATTATTCTCGAAATTTTGTACTTAGCAACCAGTAACTTCCTGATTCATATTATTTATATAAAAAAATCTTGCCAGAGCCGATGATGTGGTTTCAATATAAAAAATAACACTTAGGTCATCCAGATTATCAGTTAATGATCTAAATATGGGCATCCACCTCATTGAAAACAAATTCCGAATCATACAAAATACTTTGATTTATTGAAATTTCGAACAATTCCTTTTTTCTTTTCACCTGTGCTGAAAATCGTACGTTAATAGGTAGTCCTCGTTAGTCCTTAGCTCGTACAAGTTCAGAATTCCGAGGACTGTTAATTCTAGAGGGCGACAGCTGCCAAACGAAAAAAAGGTCAATCTCTATTTATCCATTTATCAACTTTGATATCCAAATAGAAGAAACCGACATTAGTATCCTCTGATATAGAATTTTGTGAATATGAATATCAAAACAGCATATTAAATAAATTAACTGAGGATTACCCACTTATGAAATTTTTTTTCGAAACGAATAAACTGAACAGTTTTGATATATTTCAGTTCTAGAATAGTTAAGCCGCAGATAAGGATAGTAAAGCAAATGATATTGTTGAATGATTTCAAAAATTCATAAATATTATTATCCTCTGTTTTGATTCCGACAGTGAACCCAAAGTTGACAATTACTGATAAATTCGAATGATAGATATCTAACGAACTCATTTTATATCGTTCCGTTGTGTGAAGGCATACAGTAATGATACAATAATGGATATTATCCGAATCTTCAGATTACAAATATTATGCTTGCTATATGAAAAATACAAAATTAGATTGATTTGAAAAGAGAAATGAAAGTTTCTATGTTTTACCACTTTTAATTGTAACTAACGTTACGTAAATTTTGTCCTAAATGGACATTTTCAAACTTACACAATAAGTGAGTTGAGTTTATTGTGTATGTTTGAAAATGTCCAATAGGACGAAACTGCAGTTACATCAGTTACAATTAAAAGTTGTAAAAAACATAGAAATTTTCATTTCTATTTTCATTATGATCTCCTGCCACATAGTAACGGCTACATCCATCAATAGATTTATTTGATTCATACAAATGTATTAGTCAAATAGAAAAGGCTTTTGGACCCGTTTCAAAGACCACAAGATATAGATTGGTAGTTTACTGGTGCCAACATGCTTTGAATAACTGAAAATTTCTTCTTGTTCAAATGATGACCTATTTATTTTGTATAAATTTATATTGAATATAGACTAATCAAAATAACTTTTGTCTAATTTCTTCTGAGTTTATAATTTGTTACAATCATATTCAAGTTACTTGAAAAAGAGAAAAAAAGAGGAGAAAAAGAAAAAATCGAGTTTGGTGCATTTTCATCCATGCAACCTTGACAAGGTGCAGGCCAAACCATCAGTTGTTGAGTTTTAGCCATCAGATCAAAGGAATACTAGTTTCAACTGACGACAGATTGAAACGAGTACATAGCATCGCGTATATTTGTTTGTTGCGTGCTAAACATCTGCAAGCGAACGGAACATGTACAGTATTGGGTTACGTGCCATTGCCTCATACTCATACGCGTCTATAAGCCGTTCCGCGTCTGTATGCGGCCATTTCGTATATTGTTACCTCAGGAAGCAAACCGCATCATCTCGCAATGAGACGAACATGTAAAGGGTTACGTTCTAGTCACTGTCTCTTATGCAAACATATTTATACGTCTCTAATTTCGAGAGTTGAGAATGTAAAATCTTCGCTGCATTTGAATCGTATAACTAGAATGTTGTATTGGTTTCTGTCTTATTCTCATATATTTTGAGAGAATAGTAAATTAAACATGATGGTGATATCATTATATTTATTCGCATTGATTCAGGATTTGTTCCAAAGAATAATTGAGTTTCAATAGGTAACTGATCAATCTCGAATCATTGACGTTTTTACTATGTATATATCATCCCATATATAAATGGTTACTGAGTTAGTTACAAATGTACTTCGTTTACGAAAACCCAGTAGGCGGAAAATGCGTCCACCTTATCGATATTTTTATTTGATCGTGATTTTTCAATCAATACACAACTAAGTTATTATCAATGACAATAATTATACAATCTTCCTAATAAATTTTATTTGAGAGGCATTTCGCTATCAGTTGGACTGGTACAGCGAAGTATTCTACAATGACTTATATCGCAATAGGTAATTACAAAACTTAATTAAATGAATGAGCAATTCTGATAGATTCTGAGAAAACAATTAGTGTAATTGATAGCTTATTTATTTTGTGAGAATTCTTCAAAGAGAAAACAATTCAATTCATTACTACTTCTAGGACAACAGGCAATTCTTACATTAATTATTGGCATTTCATACCAAAACTGAATTAGATGAAGGATCAATTCTGGCAAAACAGGTGAATTCTGAAAATATTATTAATAATGACAATATAAGAGTACTTCGAAGTAAACGTTTGACTTATGAATACGTTACTTATTGACATTTTTCATTAATGATGATGAGTAATTAATTTTCTTTTTGTCGTTTAGGAGAAAATTTGGACGTTCGCTTCTATTGATTTCCAGAGCTTCCAGCAAATTTAAACTCTGATCTTAACTTTCTGTATGTAATATGTTGTAGTTCATGTTGAAATCGTAGTTGTTCTCTGAAAAGTGGCAAATTTAAATAAAATTGGTTCCTCAATTCAAAACTCTTTTGAGTTGTTTTCAAACTTCTTGAAGTCTTTCCTATATGAACTTCTGGATATGATTCACTTGTTAATTTGTATGTACACCCCTGTCTTGTTATCTTTGTCTATTTTAGATTTATTGTTTTTCATATCTCTACCCAAGTAGTTACTTCTCTTTCATTTTATCTGAAGATTTTCCTGATGATGTGAGTATTTGTAGGTGTCAGTGTTAATTTTGATGACCTGTTCCGTGAGTTTTTTGTGATGACCTGTTTGGGAAGTTTTCAGTTAAGGGACGAATCATGTTCGGATTCAACAGACAAACATGATTCCGCAATTTACCACTAACCAACCGATATAAGCACAACTATCAATGATAATCATTCTTATCTCAGCAACATCAATAAGCAGCTTACCATAATATGATCATCAGACTCAGCAGTATATCGATGTTAACAGATGATTTGAATATTACTGGAGTTTTTCTCAACACCAAACCGATATTTTACACCTGAATAGGTGTTCCGATCATCAATTGATCAAAACCAAATGATCAAAATAGTTTGTAGTTCCTCTTGAAGATGATTACTTGATGATCGAAACACGTGTCGAGGTGTTACAATAACGGTTTGGTGTTGGGAAAAAACTCCAATAATATTCATTACTACACTGACGGTTCCAAATACTGCATCACAAGAACATATGATTTTATTAAGAAATCGAATTTGATGAAACAAGTTACAATTAACAATTACTTCGATCCGAACATGATTCATCACAATACCTACGAAACACTCCCATTTACAGGAAAAACAATAAATGATATAGAGAGGCGACTATCAAAAGAGAACATCAACATAGCATGTAAGATTGGTAACTCTTTGGGTAGATATCTGAAGAACAAAGAGGCAAGAACGGAATAAGATAACAAACCAGAGGTCCACGAACTAACTTGTAGATCGTGCCCCTAGAAGTTCATATAGAAAGTACTTCAAAAAATTCCAAACGTGAATCTCCGAACATAAAAGAAGTTTTGAACTGAAGAACCAATTCTATTTATGATTGTCACTATATAGGGAACAACTATGATTCCAACATAGACTGCAACATAAAAATTTAATTAAAGAAAGTGAAGAACAAACATGAAACCTGTTGGAATGACCAACAGAAAGATATTTACTCATCATCAATAAACTGGTTTTAATGTAATGTCAATAATTAGAATATTTATGAATTACTTCTTCCCATAGAACTGGATTGTTTTTTCAAAAATTACCTGTTTTGCTACAGATAATACTTTTTTTGATTGAGTTTTGGTATGAAACGACACTATAATCATATTTTCCTGTTGTAGACTAGATAATTTATCTTAGTTCTTTGGTTACCAACTGTTATAGATAGACATTTATTGATCATACACCAATTTACATTGGATTGATAAGTCAAATACAGAACAATGTTAAAATAATAAAACAATAAAACACTTAAAAAAACATTTTCCAACCAAGCAAAACTGAAAGTAGGTAGTACATAGTACACTGTTCATTGACAGTCCGACAGTAATTCTAAAATACCATAAAATGCCTTAGATAACAGATAACATTTCAATTTTATTTTGAATCTGAACAAGTTTGGCTGATTCTTCAAGTCATCAGGTAGCATGTTATAAAAGTTTGCCGCATCTTATTTCGTGGATTTTTTTCGAGTAGAGTAGTTGACAACTTCCAATCTGAATTGGTTTCTTTGACGAGTTGGGTTTTTATGAATGTAGGCAAATATTATTAATTTATACAAATAGATACTCGTGAATGTCAATATTCTCTTTTCTTTGAAAACATCTCTGCAAGATTATCGAAAACCCAAGTGGAATATCGAGTGGATTTTACTACGTGCTATGAAGAGTCTGTTGTTACCAGTAGCGGGAACATAAACCATAATATTATGACTAATAGAAGATCATACCACTGCATATATTGAAAACATTGTAGAATTGTTTGACGTGCCAGTAACTGAAGAAGCTACCGTATAGCGAAGTGTGATTTGAAATAAAATTCATTGTGAAAATTTTATTACTATTATCATGGATAGTATTATTGATTTTCATCAAGTAACTGATTTTTTATATATTTTTTTTGATGATTCACTATCAGTTTCGAAAAATTTTACCAGTTAGTGATACTAACCAGTAAGTCCACATCAGCTTCGAAGATATATTCCGTGACCACATTATCAGTTCGCTGAGCGTTATAACGAGATTCAAGAAGGATCAAACTACAGAAAAGGTATCCCGTTTCCTTTTATCGTAGAGAAAAGAAGGAAGTCTAAAACCAGTATTATATCAAAATGAAACTTTGTCATGCGATATTGAAACGTTAGTGAAACCTCTCAATATCGCTTTGCTCCAACTACATGGTGTATGAGATGTATGAAAGCAGGTAGGATCAACAGTTACTGATGTTTCAAAGCTAATATCGAGAACGAAAAATGAGAAGCTAATCTTACACTAAGATGAAATATTTTGTTGCAATGGCATCATTTCTGAAGTGAAATTGTTGATCTTCCCCATTTTATCCCTTGTTCACGTCTCTACAGTTACATTAGTGATGTATGATAATGAACTTGAAATTTTTGGCTGGTTTGTGATAATTATTGTATAGATGTCAATATAACAAAAAATTGTTATATATAGTGTTTTTTTTCTTTGACAACCTGTATCTCTCAAATATGTCAAGTAATGATTTCAAAAAGATATATTATTGATCAATAAATCAATACTTACAAATGTTAATGTGAATGCTCGGTAGTGTTGATATTATCAAAATTGTGAAAAATACAGAGTGACATATATCTTTCTGACGATGCAAATGATATAGAAAGTTATCATTTGTTGCGACGATACGAGAAATATGGTTTAATTCATATAGGAAAACAGAGTGGTAAACATTAGGTTAGAAACTGAAACCAAATTTACAAGAAGAAACAGCTCGGCCTAGACCGCTGGAAAAGTTATTCAATATAGTGACAGGTACTTTGAGGTAAAAATATGTATGCGATAGAATAGATCATCATGAATTTGTTGAACTTATTGAAATTGAAAATTGTTCGTTATTTCATAGCACAAGAAAATTTGATTGAGCAACTTCAAATGAGATAACATTGAGAAAATCACAATGTTAGTTAAATCAATATTTTCCTCAATTTCTTCGACAGTGGATAGAATTTAATCAAAATGATCTGAAGCTGATAATAGACCACATAAGGTATATTGAAGAATTTCACTAAAATATTATGGTATGTGAAGACAGATGAGCAACATCTGGGTTAAGGTGATCGACTGTGAAGAAGTCTTGCTTTCCCAGAAGTATTTATCTGTCATCACCCAATTTTCTTCTGTGGATTTTTCATAGATGTTTCAGGTAGAGTTTTTGTCCCCTGTCACATCTCTTTAGTATAGTATTGATTAACGAGAAAACATTTTTCAACATTTTTATATTCTTCAATAATAACCTATTTACTCAAATGGTTTGTTAATGGAATATTGTTCAAATACACGTACATAAAGGCCATTAAATTGACCACAAGCATATATAATTCACATAAACGCCGGGACAAATTTGTAACGAAGTACGAGTTGCTCTATTTTGATGTTTGGAAATTTGCTGTGAACTGAATAATTGATTTGCTCAGCTGATGTTTTCGACTACGACTGAATGAACTAGATGTAACTTTGAAAAGCGTTTAATTGTGTTCTGCTATCCTTTGAACCTATAAAAGTAATGAATCAATTCGATTTTTAAACCATACTGAGTTATTAATAATACCTGTGCGTGTAATTGTTGATTGTTATCCCCAAATTTTCACAATGTCTCGGGGATTCTGTGATTCATTCGACAATAATGTTTGTTTTGACATCATAACAAATTGATACAGAGATAAGTAGTTATGATGTCGTAACAACAAATTTATTTGTTTTCTTATGATCAATAATACTTATGCCAACGAACAACACAATCATCAAAATATTTTTAAAACCCATTTTTTAAAATCTACCTTAGTAACCCCTACGAATTCTCTTTCAGGTGATTCTAGTTTCAGTAAAAGAAAATAATCGACCGGAGCCATATCAGGTGGCTGTTGAATTTTTTGACGTTTTGGCCAAAAATTCATTCATATTGATAGCCTTGTGATATGGTGTGCTATGGTAGTGCAAAATTGATAAGATTTTTTCACACATATGGTATTTTTCAACATAACATTCAGATGATACATTTTATTGACTCTCCAACCTTCTGGTGAGAATTCCGACTGATCCACATCGCGGCAACTTGTTTTGAAAGACACAACAAAAGCACTACAGGAAAATTCTTGAAGCGCTCTAAGAGATTTTTTCGGTTTCGGCTCAGTTGGAAAGCTTATTGACTGGTTTGCATGTCAAATTCATAAACCTAGTCACCATTTATTTTATACAGGATCTTTCATTCAGTGAATCCTATTTTAAAATTTGAATGAAACAGAGTGTGTGTGTGATATCAACACAACTTTTTATTCGTTTGAAAGGACTAATGATGCTGCCATGGCCTCTCTGGTGGGACCTTTATCCGAAAATTTCAACTTTTCATTACTCTGACGCATAAATCAAGCTGACTTTGACCGATTTGTGGCTTATTCGTATAGACCTGCGACTTAAGAAAATACCACAAGAAAAAATCTAACGGAGCAAATCGCACGATCTTCGTGGCCAGTTCATATCACTTCCACGTGAGACGTTCATGTCCTCAAATGGCTCGTGCTGAAAATCCAATGTGGCATGAGATGTGTGGTACGTAGCGCCGTCCTGCTGAAACCACATGCCGTTAGTGTCCAGATCATCCAATTCAGGCCAGAAAAAGTTGGTTGTCATTAACCTATAGTGTTTGCTGTTGACAGTGATGGCCTGTCCAACCGTTATTAAAAAAAAATAAGAATCGATGACGCCACCATCCCAAAATCCTCACCAAAGAGTAATTGTAGTAGGATGCATTGGACGCTTTTGAATCTCATGTGAATTACTATCATCCCAAATATGGCAATTTTCTTCGTTCACATACACATTCATCAAGAAATGGACGAATGAAGAAGATTTTTTGATGATAAATAGTGTTAGTTGCCAACTTCTCCAGAGCTCATTCACCTCGTTATACGGGTGCTCATTGTATGAGTGCAGGCCTAAGTCACGATGCAAAATTCACTTAGTTGTGGTCTGCGAAAAAGCGAGTTCTTGTGAGCGATGCGAAATCGACTGCTTCGGATTCTCCTGCATACTCTCATAGACAGTGGGGATGTTTCCGTCAGATCTTGCGTTTCGTCGACGTACGGATGTCAGGTTAGGTTAGATCGAAAGTGAGTGAGCCTATTCGATCCTCCACCGGTCTGATCTGCTGTTTCATCATTTTTCAAACTGAGGCGACACACTCTGCCCTTCGACAGTCCAAGTCTCTGCATATGATGATTCAGACGACAGTGACCTGTAAGGAGTCCTGTAAGAGGTCGTAGTTAATTCCTTCTGTAGTCTAACAACCGCTTGGTGACAAGCTTCGAAGGGCGAATGAATCCCGGAAAATTTTGCAAGAAGTCTTTGAATATGTTTGTTTGGCAAAACCTGAAGCGATGCCAATAACAAATCCTGATTCGATGAAGCTACTTGCAGCACTCTCCTTCACAAAAGAGCCGTCAGTCTCACTGCCTCCCAAGCCACTGTGTCCTATTGAGGAGAGTAGTTTTTAGTAATTTGTTACCAACTCAGACGTTGCTCGGTAGGAGCCAAGATTTTCCAACGCCGCTTGACTGCCAAAGAATTTTTATTGACTTATGTGTGGGGTTGGATTTTACAAATCTCTCCGCACACAAGTCAATATCATATATTTTCGCTTGAAATACAGTCGCATATGTTCCAAGGCAGGGTGACATCTCTGTCCTGAGTCTGCAACTGAAAACACGTGCACTAGAGCCTGAATGTGTTTTTGATCCATCTGTGAACCAACAACTATTTGCTCCCAATATCTCCTTCTCCAACTCTCTTTACTCGGGAAAAGTACTGTATGAGGTAGTTTGAAGTTGAAAGTTGGAGGCAAAATATCATTCCCTGAAAGCTATGGCGTCCAGTATCAGCCAGCAGGTAAGTGTATTTTACATCAGATTTGTGCAATTGGCAAAGTGCACAAATCTTCATGTAGTATATCGAGCCCTTCTCTCCTGAAAAATGTGGAGAAGAGGTAGTTCTATAAGGATCCCATAGCCAGACAAAGCTGTCTCTGTAAACCAGAGAGCTTTGCCTGAGCCGTTTTCTGTAAAGCCTTCGGCCATCAGGCAGTTGCTCCATAAGTGATCATTGGTCTTAAAATCATCACATATATCCAATTAATTTTTTTGGGACCTAAACCCCAAGTTCAACCACAAATACTTCAAAATGTCCACATAGACACTTTGGATTTGTGTGAAATTTTTCCAAACCAGCGTTCCGGGTGAGTGTTTTATAAAATACAATGTCAAGATATTTCACATCCGTTCCAAATGGAATGACCTTACTTAGTGGCCTTACTTAGTGGCGTTGAATCGTCCAATTTTATTCTCATGAAGAAAGGGATTATCTTAGTTTTGCTGGGGTTGAAAGACATCTACTCCCTCTGGCATCAACTGTGAACGTATGGGATGTTGACCGATCATTTACTGAACAAGTGGACTCAAATTCATCGACAACATTGCGAATAGTCCCCTCGATAGGATGATTATGGTGACCGTAAAATGGGCGAACAGCGCGGTACGTAGCTCTAACTGAATACTCATTTTGATAAAACAATTTTATTGTTTTAACGATTTGTTGGATGCTTTATCCAGCCATAGTGTCTTGGCAAAAGAAACTGATAGAACGACAATTAATTTGAGAAATGTAGCTTCAACAGGATGGCCTTAATCAATTGTCAAACTTCGGAAGTCCCTGTTAGAATACCCTATAGATATGAATTTCAAAAACTACACCTCACGATTTTATCACCACAAACTTTATTTGAAAAATATATAAAGTAGGTGGGGATCAAATCGAGAAGTGTAGTGTTTGAAATTACTATGGATCTTCATCTAGTAATGGCCGAATCAATTAGAAAACCTATAGATATGGATTTGGAATTGACTCGTTATTAAAGGTCTTCAACGACTTCTGATAATAGTCGAGTAATAGTGCGTTAAATTTTTGAAAATTCGTTCAAAATGGTGCGAATTGATTTGTTTGATGTGGATATTAATTTCAGTAGCTATCTATCTCAGACTTGAACAACGATTTTCAGTTACTATTCCCTTTTCTAAAGTGATCTTAAGTTCAATTGAGGATGTTGATGGCCGACCAGAGCGAGGCAAATCTTTTACCACATCTCGACCGCTTTTGAATGCACTGTACCACTCATACGTATGTGTTTTTCCATCAAATCGATTCACCTCGAGTCTTATGCAACATCTACAGCGCTTCGGCATAGGAAATTCCATTTGCAATGTAAAATTTAAGATAAATGCTTTGGTCGATATTTTTATCCATTGCATAAACTGCAAAACATGCTTGAGGTTGATTAAACAATTGAGAACTGTAAACGAATTAATTGACGGATATCAGTCGAACTCCTCGTGAGTATACAGCCCGTTTCTTTTATCATGTGGTAACATTGCTATATTCTAAACCGTAACAGATGCGAAGACGATTAAATGGAAAAAAAAAAGGTAACAGTCATTGGGAAAAATATAATAGTCGAAGAAAATATACGGGGATTCTCGCCCTTCTCGAAATATACGGGGAAAACAGAAAATACTGTTTTTCGTTTTTTTCGAATGGAATTGTTACTTCGGAGGATATCAATAAATGGAAAAGGAAAATTTTATTGTATTCGAAGTGTACTATGAGGATGCAATAATGAATATTCGAAAAAACTTTTTTTAAAATACGAACCTGTCTTTTTTATAACATATATTGATGAATCAATAAATTTATAATCTAAGGGTATACCACATTTGATATTTTTATAGTGTTTCATTTAAAATAACTACCATCATCAGTTGACAACAATTTTAAATTACGGTCCTTTCGTTACTTCTCTTGTAAATTGTTTTAATATCTTCAGAATATAATTCAGACAACTCCAACACAATGAAAATTAGTACATTTTTATTTTGCTTACTTTTGTATTGCCGTAATTCTTCTTTCAAGGCTTATTTCTCCCCAATCAATTATAATTCGTAATATTTTTATAATTCTCAATCCTGGAAGTAACAAATATATCAGTTTTTGGTCAAAATTCGATTGTTGTATAATTTGGTATGATCAAATAGCATCTTGATTCATTTACCATCTTGAACGCGTAGGCTTTGCTCAGTTTCTTTGAAAGGAAAAACGAATGCGTTGTTGATAACTGTTGAGAACGGGCTTGTTTAATACTATGGAAAATGATACTGGTTTGCTTATAGACTGATCGAGTTAGGGGTATATTATACTTATCAAGCCTAATCGGTACCAAAATGTCTTCATATTTGAAAAAAGAATAATGCGAAAAGTAAGAATTTAAATTGGCAGCGTGTCTGTTGACTAATAAAATTGATCATGTCTTGAGCAGAGTTGTCAAGTGAATTGGTTTTCAATATCCAATCACAGATCTGATGATCCAATTTGACAGACGCCATTTTTGTTTTTATTGTTGTCAACTCGGTTGAATACAACTCTTTTCTAATTAAAGAACGTTTTTTTGTGAAAGGTAGGTCTCGACGTATGCCTATTTTGCTGCATATTCCGTGTAATTAGTTTACATTTCGAGAAATATTTTTTCAGATTATTTTTGGATTGATATGTTCCGGAGTAATTCTACATAACAATGTATATATTTTTGCTTCTCTTTTCAGTCACCATACTGCTTCTTGGCAGTGATAAAATAAAAATTGAATCAAAACTTCCCATCCTTCGATAAAAGACAAAGTCTGAAATGAATGTCATATAAATAAAAGGGACCTACTAAATATACCACCTACCGTTTCAATTTTTCATTCTTCATTTCGGTACCACATGTAAATTTTTCAAGTAAAATTCATCGATCATTTCAAAATCGTCTCTTGGTAAGTTGTCGGGAGTCAGCTTTAACAAAATTAGGCTCAACATTACGAAGTTTGTGGGAACCGTTGATATTAGAAAGAGCACGTTGTCGCATTCACTACAGACGGCGCTGGCTGACTGGATGATAATATGGCTAATATACCAGTAACGTTGAATTTCTTTATTTTTGGTGGATAGCATGAATGCATAATTGATTTATTTCATTAGGGTTCATGAACATTCGAAAACCATTTGAAAATACAGCACGTTTAATTCTATTTAGAATCATATTTAAATACAACTTGTACTATATCAGTTGTCAAAGCAAATATTATTGTCCATTATTATGCCTAATTCGTGGATTCGAGCGATCTATTCTATTTATTGTATATTCATTCGTTTGCTGGCTTCATTTTTGAAAAGAAATTAGTGAATAATTACAGAAAATTTTAATTGATCGTTAATTTTCTCAGGACACCCATATCACAATTTATCGATTCATTCGGATCAATTCTGCTTATTTTTGCAACATTTAGTTTCAACTTTTTCCTAGCTGATAGCTCGCGTAGGAACAAGTCATTTTTATCATCGAGTTTAGTTTGTGTGCATGTTTTAAAAGTGTTTTAAGACACAGTAACTTGTCGTATTTAACAATTTTGCTTATCAAAAAAATTGTTAAGAAATAATACAATACTCATCTTTTACGTTTCGGAGGCCAAAATATGCCTCTGTCTTCAGAAATGGACAAAAAATTTTTATAGATTCGTAGTTATTCCTTTCTGATTGTTTATTTCTATACTTCTTCGACAGATGTCAAAGGAGTTTTGAAATATGAAATTATGTCAATGTTGTTGATTGACAACTGAAACATTTGATGT
>WOGP01004022.1:0-14496 GCA_015342065.1 Leptinotarsa undecemlineata | reverse complement strand
TAGATAATTATATTTTAATTTGAACCACCCCAAAGACAACCTAAATCCACAATACAAGCATACGTTTGCTTAGGTGGTTTACTTGTCTTTGGAAGTGGTATGTAATATTATATTAAAATAGTAATATTGTAAATTTAATAATCAATATACAATACAAATACAATACAATACAAAATCCGTATTTGGAGATCTTAAAAACATCCCAAATATTGATCATCTGTGATCTAAATGAAATCAAAATTTATAATAAATAGGTAGAAATTGGCCTGTTTGTGTACTTACATTTGACATTTATCCTAGGGTTTCGCACATCCATCTTAAAGTAGTGGACCATTTCGAAGAGAAGAATATTTTATTAAAATAATCTTGTGTGAAATCTTAATATTTTTTATTGAAATCTAGATTAATCTTTTGTTAGAAACAAAATGGAATGCCATTTTTAAATGATTCTTGTTACTTTTAATTGAAATCTAGATTAATCTTTCGTTAGAATCAAAAAGGAATGCCATTTTTAAATGATTATCGTTACTTTACTGTTTCTTTACACCAGAACAGCAACACTATTCTTGATGAGTATTTGACCAAGTGAGTTGGTGGTATCTGGAAATGACCTCTACAGTTGATTCAGTATCACATGATTTGTTACAGATATCGTTTTATATTCAGAAAATAAAGCATGATTTTAGAAAAAGCCCTTGTTAAATTCAGTTTCATGTCAATAAATATATACTCGTACAGAAAACCTACCCATAAATAAACTACTTGATATGAATATTCGCGTTATAACCATATAATGACGTGGTTCCAAAGCTATCTGAATAAATTCACAATTGAAAATCGCGATAGTTGAAGATAACTATTTCTGTTAACTATTTCTTTTAACCAATTTTGGATGGTCCATGTATTCTGCATCGAAAGTTCGACTTATATAGATGCCGAACAAAGAATCCGGGAACCTGGTCGTAAAACGCTGTAATTTATGAAGTTACTTCGACTGCAGCACTCCTACGTTAACGAAGCCTCTTTATCCTTAACTGGTAATACACATTCTGAATTGAGGATATCAGATGTTACCAGCTTCTTGCTCAATAGCTATACACAGAGGAATTCAAAATATTTTGAACAGAACCGTGTTCAGGACTCTGATGTTATTCTAATGGAGCTGAAAACAGTTGAGGTAAACAGAAATATTTATTTATCTTCTGAATACTTCACAATATCGTCCAGTATTTAGAAAAGAGTGTATGTAAGAAGTTATACTTCGTATTTTTCAAATTATTTCTTGCTGTGATTCATTTGACAATTGGTTTGAAGTTATTGATATATTTCAAATATTTATCAAACTTCAATCTGATACTATCATCATGTTGTACTGTGTATAGAACAATCTGACAATAAATTTCATTATTTAAACGTTTAAAATTACTTTATTAAAGGAACTTTTAATTCAATCAATTATTTGAAATAATTAAAATTTTCCGGACTCCAATAATTATTATTTGTGTCGTTTATTGATTTATCAATTTACTTGTACACTTATTGAATTCAAATGTAATGATATTCAAATAAATGTAGGAGACATGCATTTGCCTCTGGAACCAGAGATGTTTCAATTGATCAAAAACAAATTCTCGAGAGTACCTTCTGCAAGAATTTCAAGTGAGAAAATTGTTGCAAGATTCTGCCAGAAGTCCATAAATCTTCTTGCCATCCAGGTATTCAATCTTCGTTTGGCAAGTCTTGAAGCGATGCCAATGATAAGTTCTGGTCCGATGAAACTGCTTGGCGTAACTTTTTTTGCAAGAGAGTTAGCAGCCTCATTGCCTTCCAGGCCAGTATGGGCAGGAATCAAGACTAGAGACAATCTATTAAGTCTTCCTATCGAGACAGTACTTTATAAGGCAATTCGTAGTTGACAGTTGAAGGAGTCCTCCGAACTCTCCTCCCATCCCCACCGCATCACCGACGCAGAACGCCGCCAATGCGCTGGGACGAATCAGCAGGGTAGAAGACCTATACTCTTTATTTCCCACAAAAAAAAATTTCAATATATAAGTATGTACAATTTTTCCATAAACTAGTTTCTTAATCACAATAATAACTCAAGTAGAACAAATGATAAAAACAAAAACAACTCTACTATTCAAACATGAACAAATAAAATAATTTACTATCCCAACCCATAATCCCCTTTTTATTCCCTCACAATGTAATCGCATATCAGCGGGATTTATGAACAGTTCCACAAACTCATGTCCAGTCACGACCAGGAGGACAGTCACGTACCCCCCAGAAGCGACCTTTCCCCATTTCGTCTGTGTGTTAGTAACTTACCCAAATCCTTCCCTTTCGTCCCTCACCACACCATCTGCCTATTCATTCGTCGTATCCATTCGTTCTTTTTTCCCTCTTGATTCTCTCTTTTATGCCTTTCCTCTCATCCATTTTGCTGTGTATCTGCCTCACATTCAACGAGACCTGTTTCTTGTTCATGTCCATATGGGCCTCTTCATTGGCCTTCACATTTCCTATATTGCCGGCGTCGTGTCCTCTCCTCCATTTGATTTGGATACGTACTCCCCTCTCTCTCCTTTCCTCAATCATCCTCTTTTATTCACCACTCTTCCTGCTTTCACTCGTTCTACAATCATAGCAGAGTCACTAACTATTTTCAAATTCTCCTCCATACTCCAATCACTCGCTCTATCGCTATTAACTCTGCTTCATTCACGCTACTTTGGCCGGTGATCTTTTCATTCCCTGTGGTTCATCATCCCCTCTTCTTTTATACGCCCAGCCAATTACCATTTTTCCTTCCTCTATTCTCGCTCCGGTATCCACATATACTTCACTCACTTCCTCGCCCTCCATCTCCTCCAGCAACTCCCTTTGCAACCAGGGGAAAATTTTGTCTTCTCCTTTCACTCTGTCTTCTATCTTCTTGTTTCCATTCACCCTCCATTCATGATATCTGGCCCATCCTTCTATTTGAAGTGGCGCCATTCCGGTGATGACGCTGAGTGCAGCTGTTGGCGTCGTTCTGTATGCTCCACACGAAGCTAACAGAAACAGCCTATCTGCCGCTCTCAGCTGGTTTGACTACCCTTTCATATATCATCCTCACACATTCTCTGTTCAGTCTGACATTCCTACCGTTCCACCTCCTCATTTTTCCTTCCAGTTCGCACAATTTTTTTCCTTATCCACCTCAATCCCTATCTCGTTTTTTGCTCTATCTCTCTTCCATTTATTCTCAGTACCGGGAGTCTTCCATCCTTACTAATTGGTATGAACATGCACTATGTCTTCCTTTCGTTATACCTCAGCCACATCTCTTCCTCCCATGCTTTGCACTCACTCCATACCAACTTCCATCTATCCTCTATGCTATCGACAGAGTTACCCTCAATAATGGCAAGCTGGTCTGCATATGCCTGCACTTGTACTCCTACTGCTCCAATGCCTTGTTTAATTTTCATGCTATTGATTCTCTCGAACCATGCTTCCATCACTAACAACCATAGGGTCGGTCCCAGACTGGACCCCTGTGAGCAGCCTCTGTTCACCGTTTCAGAGACTGCCCTTCTATAGGGCTTCAGATCGTCCAATTTTCTCCTCCTGGTGAAGGGGATTATAACAATTTTGCTGGGATTAATAGAC
Organism: Leptinotarsa undecemlineata; assembly: GCA_015342065.1. Lineage (NCBI taxonomy): Eukaryota > Metazoa > Arthropoda > Insecta > Coleoptera > Chrysomelidae > Leptinotarsa > Leptinotarsa undecemlineata. Next base: position 10,836 of record WOGP01004022.1, on the reverse strand, counting down.
ATCTGCTTCCTCAGGCACAAACAGTTAAAAAGGATTCTGTTATTTCAAGTCGATGATTTGTTTCATAAACTAACAACGTTTTTTCAGTTTTTTCAATAAGCTGACACAAAGCGCTTATATTTTCTAGTGCCACTTTCCCTCCACCCTGACAATCAATCAATAAGGAGGTAAAAAGAGTTTTGCCAATTAGATATTTTCAAATTAATATTATAGTTCCCATATTTTATATCATCCCCACCCACAGTGACACTAGAGAACTATACAAAAGTTTTTTTTGTGTTTCCAATTGAAATCCCAGTTTTTTCTAATTTTTGTGTGATCAAGTTCGGCGGCTTCAACTACACATCCACCGTTCGAGTCACATAATCGCACCTGTATTATAAAGAAACTTTCAAGTTAATAACAGAGCCTCACCGAAAAGCATGTATGTCTACAAAATTATAATACCACCTATGCGCTAAGTACATAAAAAACTTAATCGCAAAAAACTATCCAATAAAAACTTCTTGATAAATAAACAGACAGGCTTATTTATCAGTTCGTTTTCGACAGAATAGAGTTGATATCCTATGTGAGTTTCATTCTTGAAAATGGAAACTTTTCACAGACTTAGAGCTAAATTTCTAGCATCGTCTACTTTTCATACAATGAAACACCATGAGGTAAGTTCATCAGTTTTTAATTATCAAATGTTGAAATTAAAAATCACCTGTAATGTGGATGACATGGTGAATTGTTCAATTTTTCAAAGAGTAAATTGGAATGATTAAGTAATTGCAACGAAGTAAATTCCAATTTATAGTAGAACTTCAAATCTTCTTTGAAAAATGAATTTTAACTTGGAATAAATATTCATTTTTATCGATAGCATAGAAGAAGTTATTTTGTTGTCATTAAACATATTAGCATTACTTTTCGACATATGTCAAAAAAAGACAATTATCTAAATAATATTTATTTGATAGTTTCATATACCAAACAAAAAATATATGCATATTCTTCAACTTCAACGCCTTTTTGATTAAATTTACTTCTTTATGTGATCATCAATTCATTTCAAAATGTGTTTCTCCAACTCTTTTTCATGTTATCATTCTCTATGTCGTGTATTCACAATGATCCTTCTATCTTACACTTAAGTCTTCTTGTTTCACGTATGTAACATTTCTCAGTGCATAGACTTGATGTTTATACCGTAAAATTGTTTCATTTCTTTTTCAATCCATATTCTCAGGTTTTGTCCACATTTTTAAAGTTTTATTGATATTTCACTCATTGCCATTTATCTCTCCGACAATCCGAGAACAAGATATATGAGGTTATTAGTCAGAAATGTTTTTGTGGCGATTATTTAGCTTGTCTTCGTGCTGAAGCATTTATTCAATTTCATTGAAAGCTTTTTTACTGTTAAAATCAAGTTAATTTATTATGCAAACTAGTTTTGACATTTCATTTTCATAATAGGTAAAAATTCATTGAAGAAAAAATTATACATAATATAATACATACAGTAATATATACAGAAATGTATATATTACGCAGTAACTATTCATGGTTGACTTTGCATTTCATCTATTACTATGAATGACGAATTCATATTTCAACCTCATTTTGCCATATTTGGAGTTTTTTAACGAAGCAACATTGATTAGTAGATTGAAAAACATTATTAAAATATGTTTTTCCTTTAAACAACTGTTGCTCTCCTACGAACGACAACCCCCAATAGTCGAAACTTGTGGGAGCTACAGGCTATTAAAATAATAGTAAATGATAATCATTTGAACATACTGGTTGAATAGAACTGGCCGATACTTGATTTTCATCATATGTATTTTCATACATATTAAAAAACTAATCAATAGAGTTTATTGTATGATTTTCACTATAAAAGGGTTTTACAAAAGCCACGACACGTGTTTCGCTATACAATAGCATAAACAGTTTATGCTTGAGAAAGCTATTGTATAGCGAAACACGTGTCGCAATGTTTGTAAACCTCTTTTATAGTAAAAATCATACAATAAACTGTATTGATTAGTGTTTTTTGAACATACTGATCCAAAAACGTATTAAGGCTTAATTTTACAAAAAAATAATGTTGTGAGAGCACTATGCCTATTTGGTTGCGTCTTTCTTAATTGAATTTTCAAGGATTCGGAAGAGAAAATTTTTTTAAAATTACAGAAAATTATTTGATAGATGAAAAAACAAATAATTTTCAAATAAATAATTGCATCGGTTGCACATTGAATCAATAAATGGCATTTCCTTGAAGGTCTATTGATCATATTTGCATAATGTTTTATGCTAGAAGTGTAAAAAGTGTTCAACTTCAACTTGTGAACTAGACTAATGAATTCTACTGCCTTTGTATTGGTTGCAGCCTATGAAAATATACCTTAACAATGAAATCGCAGATGTGCGAATATTTCAAGAGTAAAATGTTTTCTCGAATCATGTGAAATCAGCACATTTTTATTTGAAGACTATTAACTATTAAATAATAATCCCTAATAGTATATACAGGGATATTCAAAATCGTTTCTGTACATGGGGATATCGTAAACGATAAGGGATAGAGTGTCGGTTAAATTAGGGCAAAGTTGCGTATTTTAGAGACATATTCAATGATGTAAAGAAATCGAATATAGCTCTTTTGGTTCTGGAGATATACAGGAAAAACTAAAAAATCCCAAATTATTGTTTTGCCTATATCTTCTTTATTCTTAGACATATTGGAAATCTGTTCACATTTTTCTATTGGCATTTGATGTGAGCTGTCATAATATATCCGTGAATCTTTTATACAGGGTGTCATCTGACTTGGGCACCTCATCTTTGAATTTTTAAATACTGACCTGTATTTTTGTTGTAGTTTTTGGATCGTAGACGTTCACTTCATACTGAGAAATTAAATTCAATTTTATATTTCGGGATTTTTCGGTAATATTCGATTATAATTGTATGAATAAAAACATAATAGCAACTTTCACGTCTCCCTATGTATCGTAGAGTTTTTCGAGAGTTTTTTTTATTTTTAGGTACCTTTTCATATTTTTTCCATTGCCCTGAGCGTTTTCTTCAATGAACTTCGAATAAGAAAACCTTTTATTATTATTTGAAACATATCTACAACATATGTGCATATGTTGTTGTTGTTGCTATTGGCACATCAAGTGCCAATAGCAAAATGTGGACAGATTTTTCAATATGTCTGCGAATAAAGAACATAAAATATATGCAAAAAAATAATTTGGGAATTTTTTGGTTTTTCCTGTATATCTCCAGAACCAAAAGGACTATATTCGATTTCTTTACATAATTGAATAGGTCTTTAAAATACACAACTTTGCCACAATTTAACCGACACTCTATCTCTAATCATTTACGAGATCCCCATGTAGAGAAATGAATTTGAATAGCCCTGTATATCATACTATTATTATAAACATACTTAGATATATTAATTTACATTAGACATATCTCTTTTAAATTGAAATAAAATGATATATTTTACAAAACATATTGTAATAGACTCAATGACCATGGTATTTTTAAATTTTCAATATCGCCAGTTTTTTTCAAACTTAAAAAAAAACAAAGAATTAAATGTAGCCTACAGAACAAATAATTTCGAGTAGATTCAATAAAAACAATAAAGATTAAATTCCAGTGTCTAATAGATCAAGAGTTTACAAGTTGATTTGTGGTTCTTGTCCAAAATTTTATATAGAAAAAACCGGAAGGATTTTTTCCATAAGATTGAAGGAACATAGAAGTTGTATTTTGAATGGGAAGACCAATTCAAGATTTGCGAATCACCTTCTGATAGTGGGACAAGAGTTCAATCACAATGACGTATTGCATTTGGAAGAGAAAGTTTCAAAACTCAACTTTTTGGAACGTTAGGAAATCAATAGATTAAAAAAATTCGGGATTATGGCTCATTGATCAAATAGATTCGAATTGTTCCCTTTATTGAGTTTAGTTTGCAATGAGGAAATTGGTAATTAGGATAGATCTTAAAAGTAGGTGAAATTTGCTATTGAATAACGAAACACATATCAGGTTTTGTAAGCTTTCGAGTGGAAGTCTCATTAAAGTTTGTTTTTTCAATACATTATAATGGATTTCAAACCACCTCGGACTTTACGTATGTTCAAGTGTATTACCGGTACTCACCACAAGGCCATCTAAAGGTTTCATAGTCCGGAAACTGGGGGGCACCATGTCAGCCGAAAGTACGCCGGGAGGTTCTATACCTTTCAAGCATCTCGCCACAAACCACATGGCTAACGCAAACTGTTCGTCATTCAATTTACCGCTTTGCTTGATGTCACACAAAGCCCTGGAACAAATGTTTCTATGTTGAAAATATCGACCAAAAGCAACCAATAGTTTCTGGTTCTCTTTCAAAGATCCACATACCATATGTGGGCTAACACCGGCTGCGGTACGCCAGACTGTAAGAACACATCCTTAATTTCTTGACCGGAAACGAAACCGTCTTTGTCGATATCACTCTTCACGAATAGAACATCAGATTTCTCTTTTTCCTCTGGCGATACTACCCAATTAACGACGGGCTGAATGGAAGTGGGTTTTTTGACAACTGGAACTGGAGAAGCAGTCGGAATAGATACCGGGAGAGGGGGGATATCGGGTTTTATATTGATACCGTCTATTCCTTTAATCAAAGTTGAACTTTTCCTCTTGACTTGTTCTACCAGTTCCACCGGTAACGTATTCGGTATTGCGTATTTCTCTAATGCTTTGTAAACTAGATGCATAGCCTAAAAAAACCTCCGGTAACAAATGATACTTTATTCGTACATAGACATCTTTTCCGGGGTATTCAACTACTTACCACTATGAACTCGTGCCTATTCAACATTCCGTCTTTATCTTGATCGGCTAAATCCCAAATTTTGCCTAGCGTTTCGAATGGCAACTTGGATTCCATGAGGACGTTTTTCACCTTGGAAAATCAAAGAAAAATAAAATTGATGTCCCAAAACTGTGTTTAGTATTAGCGGTCGGTAGTGATGAGTAAATCAATGAACCTTTTTTTTTCAAATGTATGGAAAATTGACGAGGTAAATCCATTATTTGAAGCAGGTAGAAAAGAACAAATGACAAATTATAGACCAATTTCGAAATTACCAGTTTCATCTAAAATTATTGAGAAATCAGCACATTCATATGCTGATTTCAATCAATCAATCAATCAAAATATGCTTTATTACCCAAGATCTGAACATCTTATTGGCAAAGTATGGTAAAGTAAAACATGTATATGGGACAATTAACAAATATAAACTATAAAATAATGCTTAGAGGCAAGGGAAGAGTATATGGACAAAACAATATTAAGCCCAGATGAGCAGATACAAATATAAGTACATGAATTTATGAATATCAAGTAAATGTAAATATATAATGCTACATAATGAACTTTGATAGTCATTTCAGGTTGAATAACTTCTTTGATCAATTACCCAAACACCAAACTAATATTTTTGCACTCGACGCGCGTTTCGCCAACAAAGTTAGCATCTTCAGGAGAAGAAAATTGGTCTCCAGAGACCAAGAAAATTGGTCTCTGGAGTTATACTATTTCATCAAAAAGTCATAACGATATTGAGGAATTGAAATCAGAAGAAATAATGTTTGTGATCAATCCATCCACTATAAATAATCGATATCTATGTCAGAATCACTGTCATCGAAATTGAATATTACTGGATCTACGAGGATTGGTTAGGAAATTACAAGAGTTTTTGAAATAGTGTTTTGGTTCATTTACTCGAAGTATGTCCACACTCTATGTCGCTTTTTTTTAATAGCTTCCACTCTGTCAAACCTGGTTTCAGACGCTTTCTTCACATTGGAGAACATGAAAAATTCACTCGGAGCTAGGTCCAGTGAATTGGGTGGATGAAATAGCCGGTTATATTGAACGTTCTGTAGCTACAAAAACAAATGGTAGTGGAAGACTTTTCTCGAATCTCTGAAAACAAACTACTAATGATTAAAAATAATTGTACTATGATCACAAAGTGCATTGCCCGAACAGAATACCCATTTTGATAAAACAATTTCATCATTTGTATGTGTTGTTGAATGCTATATCCGTCCACGGTGATTTGGCAAAAAATGACAGCTGATTTGATAGATGTGACTCCAACAAGATGTCTGTTATCAATTGTCAAATTTCGGAAGTTCCTGTGGGAAGACCCTCAAGAATTAAGTATGAGCTGATACCACCTCTGAGCTGTCCATATCTGAGTACAACTCAGATATGGACAAATTAACTTCCCACGTATATTGAATGTTTCTTGCTATCGCTCTGACGTCTGTAGATTCAGTCGACCTTTCGAACAGAGTACACTGAAAATCTATCAGGATATTTTTGAATTTAATACCAGCGTCATGACTGAACAATAAATGTAATTCCTTCGAAACATTCCGCAAATCAATATATGCAACGACGCCAAGTTCTTGTCCCCGGATATCCCTCAAAAACATCATCTTCATAATCACCCACCATCTTCTCATAGAGTCATGAAACCGCCTGGAAGATTTACGAGGTTGTTTTGGATAGATGTTTTCCTTGTCGAGCTTCCAATTAGGATTACGATAAGCCTTGTGGCGGTTCTTGTTTGACATTGGTTTGAAAAAGGATTGATAGCTGCTGAGTATAATATTGAATAATATAATGATCAGCTGCGAGGCTTGAAAACAGAGATTTCTTTGGAGTCTGACGTTAATTGGGTTGGGATAAATTGGAGAAGGTTTATGGAAATCTGATTCTGCTGCGAAATCCTTTACCGGGTGACAATATTTCTAATATGGATGGAATACTGTATATTTTTTAGATTACTCAATTTTACGCAACCAAAGCAATCCTTCTTTGGATCGAATCATCACGTGTGATGAAAATTGAATCCTCTACGACAAAAAGAGAATGAATAGACATCAGTGAGACACCCAGGTACTTCCCGAAGGCAGAAACTCACAAAAAAAGACCACTTCCCTCTCGGGGGTTAGAATTATTTCATACATAGATTGACTAATTCTGAACAACGTTGTTCTTTGAAATTTTTCTGAAACTCATTGATTTTCACAAAAAATACTATATTGATAATATCTTTTTTAGTTGAAACGTAGCTTATAGAAAAACATAAAAGATCGGTGGTTTCACAGTGTTCGTTTATCCAATGCAAAGGAAGTAATAACATAGAAGAGGTCCCGACCGGAAGTCACTTCCCTTACATCGACAACCCCCTATTCCAGAACATCTCAACGTAACGCAATTTTATGAACAGGTTTACCAACTGCTGGAGTAGTTTCCTTGAACGCAACTCGATTACGTGTCGAGAGTGCATGCATTGCCGATTCCCACTCGATATATACTGTAGCTACTAATTTCCAATCATGAGCGTCTCGAAATTATCCAATATGCATGCCACCACATATTCGCCTATGTGATTCCCCGAACAGCAAACCGTTCAGAAAACGGAATGAAATACCTCTTAGGGTACGGTCACTCTACTGCGACCGAACTTCAACAGCGTTCCATTTGATTGTGTCAGTTTGAGAAGTATGCCGCTGACTGTGCATTCCTCTGCATCGATGAGGGGAGTTTAAAGGGTGAGTTTCATTCAAAAATTCGTGAACTAGTGAAGAACTCTGAATGTCGCGTATCGGCGTAGACTCCACTGAATTTATTTTTCTCCCATATCGATCTCAGAAGTGTTTTGTAGATATTAGGTCGGGAATTTTGACGGTTTTCGTTAGAGGGCTAAAAACACTTTTCCAATTATTCTTTTTCTCTTAGACTACAAGAGTCTGGCGATTTTATCGGACAGGAAATTTCAATAGGCAGGCGGACACATAGATAGACAACAAAATTGATGAAAAAATCCATTTTTAGAGTCTGAACAACTCATTCAAATCAGCAATGGTCTTTCTCTTAAAAAAAAACGAGGTCCAAGTTGTTCAAAGACATTTACTGATATTGTTTCAACCTATAAAAATACGGATGGTCCTCAAAATAGCCATTGTTGTTGCTCCAACTGTCATTGCCTTCATTTCAGGTTTTCTGGACTTTCCTCGCCAGAAAAAGCGCTGTGCTGAGCCATCGTCATCTCGAAAGAAAACTTGGTGGAATATGTCTCGAATATATGAGCAGAATGCTATTCTCTTCTGTCGAAACTTCCACAAAATTGATGTCAGATTTTGTAATGAGTCTGGACCATGTAGAAGATGATCGTTAAGAGTAACCCCTTTCGATTTTGCTGCTGCAGCAAAAACCTGTCTCAATTTGCCCGGTTTAGCGGGATTAGTTACCCCAAAGTGGGGTAAATACCAGGTTCTTGGATCACCTTTCTCTGCTTCAGTATTATCAAGCTTCTGAATGTAACCTTTCTTCAAATATTCTTCAATTTTCTCGCCATAATCTTTTCGCAAAAACCTATATTCCTGCCCATTTTTCTCTACAAACATTTTAGACGACTAAGTGCCCCTACTTCACTATCAGGTAGTGATCATTCTTCCACAGGAGACCTATTTCAAAGTGATTTTCAACTCATTTATTGGTTTTTTCAATTTTTTAACGCCCTATCATCTTCTTTAGATCTTCCATTTTCTTCTGGGCTTCTCCTTGAGATTTTTTCATATTCTTCTTGAGACATCGTTCTTGAGTAAAGCTTTTGGTACAAACGGTGCATTCCAGTAACTTTGATAAATAATCCTTACAATACACATATTTATCTTCACCAATAAGAATTGTTGGTTGTGCATCATGAAAGGAAAGTGCAGGTGCTTCCTTGATATATGGATAGATTCTACTCAGCTTCGAAATTTGTGTATAATGAAAGATGAGTATTCCCTTGTTTCCGGATTTCAAGCCGTGATTGATGTACTCGTCCTGGTTTGACGTTGATCAACACTGCGATGATGAAGATGAAGTTTCCCAACTGGAAAGGGAACATCAAAATAGTCTGCAACAAATAATACACAGCAATTATGATTTGGTACCCATTGGAAGATGGCGAAGAAGAGGATAATGAGACGATAATGATGCCGAAGATGAATCTGAAACACACGATGAAGAAGAAGAGGATGAAATCGAAATGGATGTCTCACAAGCACGAAGTTCGCCTGTCGATGTCAGTATAAGGCTCGTTCAAGGACACGGAGTGAGATAATTTGAGACTCGCAACAGATAAAAAATTGCTTTGTTCTCACAAGTTTTTGAGTTCTCTTCCATTAAAGATGCCTCTTTTGTCACTCTTTTGGAGTTTCCTTTACTTTTGGTAACATTGTTAGGCCACTAGTAGCAAAGTGACTCAACCGGTCCGTCCATTCCTAATTCATGGACAATTTTGCTGTCTATCATTGTTGTTGTAGCTGCCGCGTCTTGTAAAGCAAACGTGGAAATTTCTTTTCTAGGTCCTCGAAGTTTTATCGGAATTATTCTAACATGGAATGTGGTGTTATCTTGTTGAAAAAAATGTATTTTTTCAACTGGACTTTCCGGTCCGATATCTTCATTTGGGTTTGAACAAGATCTTGAGGCGTCGTTTTCCTTTATTTGTAAAATCAAGGTTATGTAATATGTTGTTGTGAAATTTTTGAAAATTTTCAGTTCCACAAGGTTTCACAATCTATATGAGTAGACATCATGATCACCTTATGATGACGTATGATGGATGTGCAATAATAAACAAAGTCAAGTTGAAAATTACAAAACCACACATTGACCTGTACTTTTTTAATAGTTTATGTTGGATGTTCATCAAGTTATATTATATTCTCGTTATTAATTCTTCCAATGCGCCACCCAGATAAAAAACCTTCAGCACAACCCCATCCCATCGTACCAGCTCCAACCCTAGGAAAAGCAAATACAACCATCCCAAATCGCCATATCTAGCACACCACACTCCGGGAGTGAGGAATGAATCGATGAGCGGGGAACGAAATAATATCGGTGGCACACAAAAGATAAAGTGCAACAACCCTGCGGATGATGGGGTCGGCATCAAGACGACCCGGAGCCAGGCGTCGTGGCGCCAAGAGGACGCGTTGGCGACGTGCCTATTGCCTGGCTCTATATTGATTTCAATCGCCCGCCAGACAAGGGGGCGCTGAAACAACGATGGTTTTGGGTTGATTGTCATGTGAAGGGGTTCAAAACTTTCGTAATTCAGTCTATATTATCATGCGGAAAATTTTGTAAAATCTTGCACCTCTACATCGGACCCCATTTTTTAAAACACATTACATCATTCTTTGGTATGTTTTGATTTAAAAAATGATACAAAGGAATATCTAAAATATGATGAATACTTTTATGACTTTGTAAATGGGGAACTTGAGGTCTTGCCTATGGAGTCTACTTACAAGGACGGGTCTAGACAAGGAACTCTAACATACATGAGGGCACCCACAATAGACCTGCAAAGGATGCAGTGTAGCAGTGGCTGTTCAGCATAGAAGCCCAATATTAATATAATCTAATCTAAATCTAAATGGAGTATCAATTGGGATACCGAAATACTGAATCTATTACTGCTGCAATAAGTATCAAGAAATTCCGATTTAGATTGAAGATTTACACAATCACTTACGTCCTTGATTACAGAAAATAACTTCAAGTTATTAGCAAAATATGATCGCCCACAAGCTAAACTTTCACATATATCATCAATGAGTAACAAAAACCAAAGAGGACCTAGGTTAGAGCCCTGAAGCTCACTGGAAAAGGCTAGATATGTTCTAGAATTATAACCGTAATAGGACACGAATTATTTTCTACATGTCAGC
>WOGP01004021.1:0-14501 GCA_015342065.1 Leptinotarsa undecemlineata | reverse complement strand
CAAGTATCACCTAACTCCAAACCAAATTTCGATATCATAGTACTTCTTAACTAAAAGATATCGGCATTTTTAGAAGTCATGATTTTCGAAGAAAAAATTGAAATTAATTTTTATTTCGAAAACGGTAACAGATAGGTATAGGGAAATATCAAGAAAAGTTGTCGGGCAATTGTTGGAGATTCCAAAAATAATATTATATACAGAGTGTTCCATTTGAAAAATCAAAGTTGCTACTGCTTTCTAATAGAAGCGGCAACACCGCATTGTCGAAAATATTTTAGTTGGCTAGAGAATGTACGAATATGTCCTCCATTAAATTTTCAGAGTGATCCGTTGTCTGGTTCACCAGAAACGTCTAATGTGCCATCCACCGTGAATCAGCCTGTATCTACCGGCAAATTATCAGAAAAAAAGGAAAAACTACTGATTAAACAGAGTATACGAGGAAACACATCAGGTAGACATATAAGTTTTCAACGAAAACTTGACCTGCCCCTGTAAGTCAGGAACCAAAACTTCACCCCCTACGGTCAACAACTACCCCCCCTATTTCTTTCAAGGGCATGGGGGGTCGAGTGATACATCATTCAAAAGGTCTTTTATCCCTCTATTACGTCTGAAATTTTTTTCGAGTTTAATTCATTCGTTATTTTGAAATTGAATGTTGAACGTTTTATTCGAAAGGATGGAATTTGTAGGCTTTCAAAATCCGAAAAACACTAGTAGCTGATAGACCAGAGGCTTTAGCTACTTGTCTGCTTAGATAGTCGATTATTCATTTGTAGATGTCTTAAAACTGCAACTTCAACTCCGTCATTTCTGATAGGACGGGAAACTTCATATTTTCTGTTGTGAACAGAACCTGAAGTTTGAAAGTTATCCATTAATTGTTTAACATATTGATGGCTCACGTTGTGGTCTGGATAATTTGTATTATTAATTCTTGTAGCAGCTTCAACACATTCATTAATTCGATAATAGGTTGCAACAATTTCTATTCTATCTTCAGTAGAATAAACTATGTTGGAACACAGTGAACACGGATGACTAAATAGTGCAAGAAGAGGTGACAGTGGCCAACTATCTATTTCCTGTGTGGTAAAATAAGGAAGTTTCATCTATTCAGGGACCTCGTTGATTGAAATCATGAAATTTAAAGGAAAAAATCCATAGACAATTCCAAAAATGACATAACCTACTCATCGTACCTATAGGAAAAACGTATATTTGGTTTGATACGATTTTGTGAATCATTCTATATCATATCATATTTTGCTGCAAACTTTCAAATTGTGGGTGAACATTTTTCATAATCGCGATATACGAATACTTCATTTCATGAAATAATTCCATTATTTTATACGGCATTGAAATCCATTGCCACAAACAATGGAAAATTATCATCAATCTAAAAAAAGTTTCACTACTGTTTCAGCAGGTTGAACGTGTTGTTGCTTCATTATAATGCAGTTATTTCCATGCGAGGCCATCTGAACTAATTGAACTCACTGAGGAGACCACTGTACATGCAACAAATCATTTCCAATGGAGTTCTGTAAATCGTATTATGAACGACTACCAAAATCAAATTATGAGCGAATTCAAATACGAGTGGGTGAAAATCACATTGACGGGATAATAATAGTAGCTGATGTACACAAACTCAATCACTGAAGTTTTTGTTGAGTTGAGTTTTTGTTTTTTGAGTAATTGATGAATCTTTGGGATTTGGATAATCACAAATTCATTGTTGTCACAGATACACACACCTCTCTGTTGTACAGAGACATGCTTGCCTGGCTATCTTCGATGCCATCAGTATCACTCCGTCAGTGGCCATGTAAATCCTTCTAGATCTACCTTCTCCTAACATCTTTCTGGAGAGGGAGGAGAGATGGACAAGATGCAGAATTGTACATACCGAAAACTGCACAAGACAGGCTTATGTGGAGTGTAGCACACTACTGAAAGTCACAACATTCTGGGCATAATCTCGGACTCAATACCTCAGTCTACGATCTATCTTATACATTCCTTCTACCGAGTGATAAAACATAAGTAGTAGTAATTCACATTGGATTTGAATGTCTGGAGATTAAACTCATTTTGAAAAATGTTTTCAGAAAGTTCTTTCCCCATAAACGCAGTTATCCGAATAAAAGAGTGAAGTTCAAGCTATACTGAGTTGAACCTCAAAACGATAATCAGCCATAGTCAGTTGCGCATTTCTCATACCTACCGTTCTTGGTGGAATCAAATGTGCCAAGTAACTTGAACACCTCCCGAGAAAGTATCTAGAAAAGGGAGACAAATATCCAACCTTCCTTTGATGTTCTAGACTATGAAGTTTGCAAGTGATGTTCGTGTCTTCACTCGTGTGAATGGCTCTATTCTGGATGGCACCCAGCAGCTTTTTTGTTTAGTGGCTGAGCTTCATGCATGAGAACAATACTTTACAGAAGGTCTGATCTGAGCTTTATAAAGCATCAAAAGTTGCTGAGGTGTGTACAGTTTTCTGGTTCAGAACAGTGTTTCGAGCTTTTGAGAAGAAGTCTCTACAATTTCAGCGACATGATTGTGACAAGACATATTGGTGTCCATTTTAACAAACTTATCGAAGCAGACAGCGGAATTGTCTATCCTGATATTATTATATTCGGTTCCCAGACATTCATCTTTTTGGAGAAAACGTTGCCTGAGTTTTCGTGGCATTGAATTGAACCTGGTTTCTTTTATCCCAATTCGAAATCACAAAAATATCGTTAGATTCTGATGAAGGATCTTGGACTGAGATATAACCTAATTGTGGAGCTATGCTACTATATTTCAAGTGGAAATTAACGCCATCGATTTATGTTTGGAAATATTGGAAGAAATCAACCTCTCACAGAAATCAATCTGACACATACATCAAGAAAGTTTTTTCGGAAAGCCAAGCATTTGGCTTTCATCGAACCACGTCCAAGTTGATAGCGATCAATAGAAAGATTGGAAAAATTATCTCTGGTTCAGATTTCAGGCCACACTGATAACTATCTCTGTTCGGAAGATGCTGAAATAGCAGAGCCTGCCTCGCCATGGACCTAACCAGATTTTCTGCGTTTGGCAGAGTTTTTTTTTTTGCCATCCGGCCTGAAATATGATCTAATTGGCTCCATTGAGAAAAAACATTATTTCGAAAGAATACAGATGATTTTCTAGTAGGTCCACTGATTTTGGACCTACCTACTTCCTACTTACAGACATTCCTGGACCTAATCTTCAGTTCACATACCTAGTTCGGATATACATCATTACATTATTGCATTTCCTATTAAAAAATTGCATAATCAGCGAAGGTCAGGCGCTTTGATAAGCCGAAGTCTTCAATGTTGTTGAAGTTGAGTGAAGTAATCTATGTGGCTTTTATATGGACTTTTTGCTGGATGGGTTACAACTCGGTGATAGATTTGTGATCACTTCGTTCAGTATCGAAAAATAAATTGAGTAGGTCTAGCCCTAATTCAGGCAGACTGTGATGTCATCAAACCAGTAAGGTTGTCCTCAGCTTACCAAGTCGACCAGAATGCATCAAATTGTCACGTGGTGTCCTGTTACCCAGCGGTGAACCAACCAAATTGTCACGTAGGGTCCTCAAACTGTCGCGCAGTTCACCATTTAATCAGAGCGCACACTTTTGCATCTCATAACATCGTGGACATACATAATTCAAACAGATGAGCAGTTCATCCAGTTCTGTGAAGTCCATCGAGTTCTCTCAACCCTTAGCTGTAGGGCAGCTGCCCTAAAGAGAAATGCTCCAGTTCCTGCTCTCTCATGGTCGCAGACCATGCAGAGAGGGGGATCTGAAATTATTATTATTACTATTTATTTCGTTCTCATCAGAATTTCTCGTCCGGTTTCATATTTAGAAAAGTTAAAAAAATCATTGTGATTTTTGATTTCTTTGGCGTAAAATTTTCTGATTTTCGCTTTGCAGTTCCATTCAGTGGGCCATATTGATATTGTTTTGAGCATCGTAAATGTCGTGAAGATAATGTCCGATAAAAATGACAAAGGCCCTAATGTCTTCATGAATAGATAATGTAATCAATGGAATAGAGTGTTCGTATCATCAATTATCTTCTAAGGTTGAAAATGTACTTCAGTTATTAATGTTCGATTTTGATTTTCCAGTGAAACCAACAATCTTGATACAGGTTTGCTGATAGAAGTGTGGAATAAAGGAATGATTTGGGACCGAGCTATAGGATACCATTGGATACCGCTTCAAACGGTAACCTATTCATACGAGGTAAGTATAAAAATAACACTAATAATTGTACATTATTCAACGAGCGAGCCATTTTTCTCAATTAGAACACTATACGTGTTGTACAGAAATAACAGAAATATTTTAACAAATATTTTTAGCAACCTAAAAAAACATTCGAGATAATTTTCCATTCTTGCTATTTTATTCAATTTCTAATATTTTGAATATTGAGTGGTTAATCACTGGCAATCAACTCCAAGGAGGAGGTTACGAATTAGCGTGAAATAAAAAAATTGAAGAAAAGAAAGGTTTTGGCATTTTACTTCTCCATCTATAGGCAACTTTTGTTGAGAAATACTTCCCTGATATTTCTACGACTTTTTTTTCGCTACTGAATATCTTTTCATTATGACTTAGTACTACTATATGTATAATTATATTCATTTTTTGTCGTTGTTTTATGATACTCCAGAGAGTTTTGCTTTCATTGCTAGAATCCTGAACCTTCTTCATGAAATAATTTGTTTTTCCTGACGTATTTAATTTTCAACACTCTTCTTGGTTATGCTGTAAGCGATGTTACTATTTTCAGCGTTTTTTTTTGTCAATTGATTCAAGTGCTTGAAATCATCAATTTTCCTCTTTAGTGAAGTGGAAAGGGTGATTCCATCGTTTTGCTCTAGGTATCTTTTGTTTATTGTTGATTTAGGAAATGCAGCTTAAAAATACCATAGAAAAAAAATTACGAGTTCTTTGAAATCAAATGAACAATGGCATTTTTTTACGACCGCCGTATTCAAATTTCTTTCAATAACGGCTCAGCTGTGAAAATACACTTATCTAAAGAGTGAAAGAAGTAATTTCAAAAGAGAAAATTATCTAGAAAGGAATTCATAAATTGGTTTAATTTTAAATTGATGAAAACTCATATTCAAATTTCTTTTCTTCCGGGATTGAATAATACCAACAGGAATTGAAGAGCTTTCACTACGATTCAGCTGATCAAGGATTTGAATTGAATTGTACTCCAAACAATGAGTTTCGTCGGCGATGAAAAGTGGCTGATATCGAATTCAATGCAGCAGGCGATTCGTCTTTCTATTCTTATATGCTAAACTAGTCTATTCACACCGAGAAATTGACCTTTCGAAATAGGTCAGTGATATGCTCTATTATGATTCAAGATTTTCCAATAAATCATTCGCTATAGAGCAGTGGCGTCCTATTCTTTCTTCATATTATATCAAATATTTTCACTAGTGATCTTATTCGACTGCACAGGTACCCTCGTCATATTTCAACCAATTTATACGAAACGTTATTGAATTATACAGGGTGCATCAACGATATGTGGGTGGACAACAGTCTTCCCCATTCAGGATAGAAAGAAATATTTCGAAGAAAAGTTGTGGACGTTATTGAAAGCTATGTTACAAAAATAACTACCAACCTGAAGGGCGTTTGATAAACGTGTGACCTATCAAGTTTTATCAAATTTCATATGTACTTCAACTCCATTGATTTTTCTGTGAAGAGTTATTTTGAAATATAAAAGGTTATTTAGGTTCATTTCAGGTGGTTCAGAAGTAGAATATTGTTGAAAGTACTATATTTATATATTCCGTTCATGATTTGACCGTAATGTAATGTAATGTTTTCATGCAGGGGTTGGGAAAACTATTTCTTTCAAATAGAATACCTATATAAGAATATACCAGAATAGTCCACACTATGAGCTTTCGAAAAATACAGGGTTGACTACGTTATATTTGTGGTAAATTTATCTAGTTCTTGAGGAAAGTATGAAAAGAGTCGGGTAATAAAACTAATGATTTTTTTTGTATTCAATTCTGATGATAGTCATCTTGTTTGCAGTAGCAGAGTGTGAAAATACCCAACAAAATATTAGAGTTGATCCACCATTTGATCGTTGCCAAGGGCGATATCATTTTCTTGAAAGAAAATTACTAATGTTCAACGAACATAACGATGATCTAGGCAAATATTGTAGGCCAGGTATGCCATTTGGTTATACAAACCATTTGAAATCCAAGATGATACTTTTTCTTGGTTCTTGTAGCAGTTGTTTAGAAAATTTGATTTCTTTGGAGACAATATTCAATGTCTGTTGAGTAACGAGGGTATTCTTGTGGACTGTATTTATAAAATTATGCGAATCTGAATAGGTACGCCAGAAACAAGTCACCTTACCTTCTCTTGAAGATCTTGGGCGGGTGGGCACAGTTAGATGTCGGATGTTAATAATTATTATCTTTGAGGACATGGACATACACAACACTTGATTTCTGTATTTTTAACGAGCGTAGATATAACGAGCGTTTTTATACAGCGAGCCGACAGCGATTTTTTTATCCGTTCTCTCCTGTCGTTCAAACTGCCAAAAGACTATCCTCGACAGGAAGACTAAACATATTGTCTCTGGTCTGGATTCCTGGCCATAGTGGCCTGGGAGGCAATGAAGCTGCTGACTCTCTTGTGAAGGAGGGTGCTTCAAGCAGCTTCATTGGACCAGAACCGGTCATTGGCATCGCTTTGGGCTTCGCCAAACAAACACTCAACACCTGGATGGCAAAAAGAGTTATGGAATTCTGGCAGAATCTTCCTGGATTGGCTCACTCCAATTCACCCTTCGATGCTTGATTCCAAACAGTTGTTGGACTACAGTAGGGATGAACTACGATGTCTATCAGGCCTTCTTACAGGTCACTGTCATTTGAATCATCGCATGCAGAGACTTGGACTGTCAGAAGACAGTGTGTGTCGCCTCTGTCTGGAAAATGATGAAACTGCAGAGCATATATTTTGTACCTGCCCTGCTGGGGACCGAATCAGGTTTTTTGAGTTCGGCAGATCCGTACTCTCACCATCTGACCTGAAAGACCACTCACCATACAAACTATTCGGCTTCGTTAAGAAGCTGGGTTTATTAGACCGAGTGTGAACAGGTGTGAACCATAATAAACCCTTATGGGTTGCGGTATAGGGACGCATAGACCCACTCACTTCGGACCTACATACCTACTTATCTACCTATGTACACTATCGGTAGTTTCCTCAAATATTTTCTGCAGATAGGATGATTCGGAAAATTATCATTGAAAATCCTTTAGAACTCATGAAAGTTAAGCGTCGCACCGTAAATAAAAATCGATTCAATTTTTTGTTCCAATGGACGAGAATTGACCATTCTAGAGATTGTTGACGTGGTACCTTTCTACTAGTAACACCAAAAACTGAATGAGAATATTCTAATTGAACAACGATTTTCATTGTCGTACTGACATTTTTTGTCGTTTCTATAAACAAAAAATAACTCAACAAACGTTGTCGGGTTGTTGGAATTGCTATATGGCAGATAAAAATTAATATTTCTAGAAAAATCGATATTAATGTGTTTGTCTTCAGGTAATTATTAAATGTTTCGCTATTTTGTACTAGGTAAAGTTATTGACTTTATATTCTAGGGTTATGAAGTATTCGTCAAGAGCTTTCCCAGATGCTGCCCAGTTGCCATCTTGAAAGTTTCATCATTTCATTTCAAAATAAAGTGTTCATGCATTAATTTCATCATCTCAAATTTCAATTTCTTGAGTTGACCCGCTCAAGAAATAAAAGGACAGAAAGTTAAAGAATTGCACTGTATAGTAATGACCTGAAAAGAGGTAGAGAATAAGTTTTGAAAAAATGGACAGCACCACGATACAGAATACAGTAGAATTATTATTTATTGAGATATGAAGCTACAAAAACACATGATATAAAAATAAATAATACTTTTGAAACAACCTTATAATTTTTTTTTATTTCTCTTAATTTTTTTCTTCTTCACATATACTTCTTTGGTATATCTTTTGTTGAACACCAAGATCGCTGAGGTTTTACTAATAGTTGACGTATTGGAGATTCCATACAGTGATCTGAATTTCAATACAGATCACCCAACACAATAACTCTGTGAAATCAGAGCCTCGGTATAATTTTTACAGTTTCCTGTAGTTAACAGATCATCTCTTATCTAGTGGTAAGGTTTGAGGTCAAGGTTGTTGATATCATTTCTTTTGTAAAACTCTGTCTTTTCAAAAAATTTGTTGAATGTTCATTTGTCTCGAAATATTTATTCGTCAATTCCTTTCTTCAAAGTAGTCCCACTCAGATATAATACACGTGACAACGTTTCTCGCAATCTTCGAATCAGTTCTAATATGCACTTTTTGGTATGTCCTTGAGCTCTCTCAGCAATTTGGTTTTTATCATCAGAATTCTCGCAAAACGCCATCCTTTCATGGTTGCCATCAACCTTGGGAACAGAAAGAAGTCGCAGTGACCAAATCTGATGAATACCGTAGCTGATACATGAATAAAAATTTGTTTTTGGACGAAAAATCACAAACAAGCAATGATGACCGCGCAGGTGTAATATCGTGATGCAAAAGCCACTAATTGTTTCTTCACAATACCGGACGGTTTCTTCGAATTGCTTCTCGCAAGTGGCGCATAACTTCAAGAAAATATTCCTTATTCATCGTACGACCATGTGGTAACAGCTCCTGATGCACTACGTGACGGTAATCGATGAAAACAGTGAAAAAACATTTGATCAAATTCGGCGCATTTTCTTTGTCTTGGCTCTTCTGAGCTCTTCCATTGGGACGATTCAACTTTGGTGTTTCCCAGAGTAGTGTCCTTTTATTCGTACACGACCTCAAGAATAGTAATTGTAAACATTGTATAGTGCAATTTGCCGACGACTCATCGTTCACTCTGAAGTCCTCGAAATATGAGGGATCGAGCAGATGCTAACATGCAAAAATATTGTTGTCAAAATGGTCTCCTTGTCAACAGCTCAAAAACTAATCCCATCGTCGTTTCACTAAATGAGAATGATCGCAGTGCTCTGATCAAAATAAATGGCAAGTCAACACAACAAACTTCATCTGTAAAATTTTCAGGTCTGAACATTGATGCTCAACTCTTGAAACAAGCACAGATTATATTTTGAGTAAACTGTCGTAACATTGTTTTGTAAATGGTAATTTTCGTAATTTTGTTCCATTGAATAAATTGAGGAGCTATATTGAATATATTGAGGAGCTTATATTCAATCTTCTCTCAGTTATTGTCTGATTAACTTTGGTAACTGTAAAATGAAAGACGAATTACTAATAGCTCAAAAAAGAAATAGTGACAAAAATGTGTTTCAAAAATATAATGACTTATGTAGGGAGCTGTTTACTGATTTGGATATTTCAACCATTATTTCACAATATGTATTCAATTGTGTTGTTTATGTCAAAACTCATCTCGACAAATTTCAATCAAGAGATAATCTTCGGTTCGCAGCAGGATACAAATTAAGATCCAACTATAATTTCACCCCCACCATAAACTAATGAAGGCCGCAAACGGCCCTCTAATTATTCAACAAACTCCTAGCTATTTAAAACAGCTATCAAACCAGCATTCCTTCAAGTTTTGTAACTCCTATTTATTATATGCGCCCGCTTTCAATATCTGGATGTGCTTTCATCTTCAAGACTACTCAAACTGAATGTGTTATCCTCTTGTTTGTCCTTTTGTGCGGTCAGAACACTTCAGTGCAGGTACTGCAGGTACTTTAGGTAAATTTGCCTGTATTTGGATTATATTTGGTAATATTCTTTGTGTCGGATCTTCTCTACGTTAACTGTTTCGAGGAATGTGTATTGTTTTGTGTAGTACGTTGAAAGTCAGGTCTTGTTGTGTTTGATTTGTATGTGTTCTTCGATAAGTAAATTATGACTGCTAAATTATGGATGTTTAAATTTCCCAGATGTCCATAAGGTTTCTTTTATTGACTTGTTTCATTACTTTTATGTTCTCTGGTGGGTGCAAATTATGGCATGTGTTGCAAGGTTTGATTTATTTATCAATGTGCGTGAATGCTATTCATCGTTGGGTTGTTTTATCTATTGGAGTGATTTGATCCCCATTCTGTATTTTTTGTTTGATTCTATTTTCTAATTTAGCAATTGTCTTTTGGGTGTATCTTGTTCGCTATTTGGCATATGATTTTCCTTTCCTTGTTTCGGGCTTCATTGCTAACTGGTATCCTGAACATTTGGTATATGAATGTGTTATAGGCAGCCATTTTTTGTAATGGTGGGTGGTTTGAACTTGCGGATATGAATGAGCTTGTTAGTGTAGGTTTCCTGTGTATTGAAATTGTGTTTTTTGTGTTTATATCCATTGATTATGTCCAGGTAGGCAGTTGTGTTTTTGATTTATTCCGTTAATTTCCTTCGTTGTTTGATCTATTCTTATTCCATCGTTTTGTGATATGTTAGGTCATTGTCAACGTATCTGAAACACTCTCCTTTTCCATTATGTGATTTTATTATTGTTGAGATTCTTTGATTTGGAGAAGTTATTAGACTCTGAGAAAGAGACATATTTCAATCAGTTCCAGTGATAACAATCCACAATGGACATTTCAGAAGAATACAAAGGTATTGTAAATAAAAAATCGAAATAATCCGACGTGACGTAACAGTTGATCGCGGGTATTAGGTTGTGATGTACAACACCTTCATAATATTCTATGAATTGATCAACGAATGTGAACATTCACCGACAGAGATAACTGTGTAAAACACTTTTTTCCAGGTTTTCTGGCTTTGGTCCGCAGGTTTGTATTGCGGTACACATGACAAAAGGCGATGTGGTCGTAGTGCTCGAGTTGTTATTCCCACGTTGGGAACGTCAGGTATAAAAACTTGCCGACCAAACTAAAAACCCCGGAATAGAGTTTTCACACAATCTAATGAATTATCCACTAAATACCCTCGCACCAATGTTTTTGAAGGAATTCTAGGGAAAAGGATGAAACTTGTATATTCACATTATGTGATGATTTCAAAGATGAAATTAGGTTCTGGCTACGAACAATGAAAACAAAAAATAACCTTTTCTCAGCATTAGTCAAAATTTGAGCGGCAGACGAAATGCTATTTGAAAGAGAAAGTACGTATTCTATTGGTACTATTATTGACAGCAGAAATTGATACGAGAACGAATATAATGAAAATCTTTTCAAATAACAATGTTGAATACTGTTCGCTATGCCCGATTATCCATTTCATTTATCGCACTTGCTGGCAGTTGTCAATTCATTAGTTCCATTATTGTTCTTCCCGTTGTACTATACGTATACGTTCTGGATATAAAAAAGTGAATATTATCAAATATATTGAATATTGTGAATATTTCCATTAGGACCACTTGAAATTATTTCAAAAACGAAGAACTTGGGTAATTATTGATATCAAAACAAACTTCTCAAGTAACGTCTAAGTGTATTATTCTTCAACACAGAATACTCTCACGTATTCATTTACTGCAGACAATCACATTTACATAATGATTATGCATCGCCTACTCCAAACAATGCCATGTTGTCTTTCCAAGTGAATGCTGGAAATACACGAAAGCTGGTGTTGTCAGTTGGAATCACGTTATTTGTCGTTGACTATAACTTAGATTTGTCGTAATGGAACCAGGAATCGATATCATGTTACACTCCACAAAGGAATTGTATTGTGATATGTATCGAAACTTGAGATAATGTTTTCGATTGCAATTGAACGAGTAGCCATATTACACATTTAGTGATATACAGGGTGTCAATTTAAAAATGCTCTTAACAGAAATAAAGTCTATTTAAAGGTGGTTGACAATGGTTCGTGGTGTATTTCATCAATTCGTACTTCCATTGTCTGATATAATATAAATTGATTTGAAATCCCTGAAAGAATCTGTGAAAAATTAAAAAGATCAACCGAAAAATTAACAATTTTATTAAACAAAAAACTGAAATTACAAAGAAATAACATAGGTACAAGCAATAACCAAGAAAATGAAAAATAGAAATATAAATACAAGCTGAAAATCAAAAATGTCATTGACAAAAATTAGAAATTAAAAGATAAAAAGATTCCAAACCAATTGTTAGTATCCACAAGCGTCTTCGGGTGATAACTGGACTTATTCCTCGTAGATCTGACCCTATAGGTCATTCGAGTGCTTTCACCTATCCCCTCTACCCTTTCCCCGCTTCATTGGTTTTTGCGGGAGATGACCGTTTGGCGGGAGTTGGTCGTTTTTCGCTTGATTAGAGGTTTCCATATGTTATCTATCTCTACGCTAGCGTGGCTGAATGCGTTGTTGGATAACATATACGCGGCTTCTTTGAATTTTCTTCTAAACCAGTGTTCCTTCTTGTGGATGATTTCAGCTTGAACCCACTTGATATAATGTTTATGAGTCGAAACATGCTCTGCTATTCCGGATTTGCTGGTTTCTCCTCGTTGTTTGTGTGTGTTTCTTGTGCTCAGCAATGCGAACTTTCAATAGCCTCTTAGTTTCACCTATATATGATTCTCCGCACTCGCAGGGTATCCGGTAAATGTAATTCTGGGAATCGCAGCCCGCGTTTGGTAGCCAGGTGTTCGTGAGGCTGCTACGGATAGTGTCTCCAGATCTCAAGCAGGTTCTGATGATAAACTTGTTCCCAACCCTTCTTATCCTTTCTGATAACTTTCTGGGGTAGGGAAGTAAAAGTACTGGTTGTGGCGGCTTCTCTTCCTTGTGGAGCTTTTGCTGTCTTCTAGCTAAAGCCTGTTCTACAATCACTCTGGGCTAACCATTCCGTTGAAGGTCATTTTTGATGATGCTTGGTTCCTTTTTGAGATTTCTTTTTGTATTACAGAGCCCAAAAGCACGATCTAGTAGAGTCTTGATGATTCCCCTCTCAGTTGAATAATGGCGATTGGATTTCTGGTTCAGATACTGTTTCCATCTATAGGTTCTTTCAGGGAATTCAATTCAACTCAATTCAATTCAATTTATGTTATATTGAACAATGGATATCCGAACTGATGAAATACATTAATAAAGTCTGTCTTCGATTTCTTCTCTAACATTACAGAAAAATTCACTAGGAATTGGCCGGCATGCTGGTGCAACTCATCTTCTGCGTTCTTCAATTTAGGAAGGTTGTGTTTTCAAACAACGGATTCAAGATGCCCCCAAAGAAAGAAAACTTATGGTGTTGAATCCGATGATTTCGAAGGCCATTCAACTGATCCCCTTCATTTATCCGAAAATAAATCACTCGTTTAACTACTGTCGGACGTGAAGAAAATAATTAGGTAGAGCACCGTCCTGCTGGAAATGATCCTCCTGCATTACTTTCTACATCCATTCAAATCTCTAGCTAGTGAGTTATAAGAAGATCAATAGTGTCTTCGAGCATTTCAAAGTAGAGATTGCCAATCAAATTTTCTTTCAGAAATAATGGACCAATACTGGCATTTCCAAGAATACCAGCCCAAACATCAACTATTTGTGGGTGTTGTGTACCCCCTTCCCGAAAAATATGTGGGTTTTTGTCATTTCAATATCGACAATTTTGTCTATTTACATTGCTATTCAGGAAAAATTAACACTCTTTGTTGAACAGATGTTTAACAGAAGATTAGGGATGATACTGACTCGAAGATAGATGATTTCACAAAAATTTATTCTTCTATCATAATCATCATCGTGGAACTGTTGGAGGAGCTGCATTTTATGAGGATGAATGTAATGTATTTTCAATGCTTTTCTTACATTTTCGCGTGACATTTCCATCTGTTCTGATACTGTTCGTAAGGAGCTCGTTGGCTCTGCAGCGAATGTTAACAAAACTTCAATTTGAGCTGCTTCATTAGTACTCTGAGGTTATATTTTTTGTCACTTAAGCGGTATCGTGAAACTCAATCCACCAAATGAAGCACATACCAGTGTTATACATTACAATTTGGATGTCGGTCGTCGTGCGCACTTTCCAACTTCTCCATGGATTACAATCCTTTCAATTCTGTCTACACTTTTATACCCTCATTGAAGTAATCACTGAACAGTCCAACAGGTACAACTAATAAATAATAAATAAATAAATAATATTTATTGACCAAACGCGATACACTTGGTATATGTGGTAAGTCAGGGTATATATTTAAAATATGACATTATGAGGACCCTAAGTCAAATAATCAAATGAGTAGTACATTCAGTGAACATAGTCATGATATATCTGATTTAGGTTAATACTCAAAATATAATTTAGAAGATATTTAAAGATTAATAAGAAAATTATGGACAAATAATCTTTCATAACTTACATCACAGTGATACGGCACACACAAAA
>WOGP01004020.1:0-11035 GCA_015342065.1 Leptinotarsa undecemlineata | reverse complement strand
TTCCGCGAACAATTTATGGTATATACCAAAAAAATTAAGTGCCAACCTTGGAAATGACTTGGTATAAATTACACGTTTGACATCTATGATGTCAAATATAGCTGGGCAGACGAAATCAAGTATTGTGCTTTGAATACCCCGGAATGAATATGCCGGGAATGAAAGTGGTTTTGAATCTAACGCAAAAATATAAAAGATTCGTCTGCCTATTACCACGAAGATATGACTGCGGCTTTATTCGAAACCTGGTTCAGTGAGCAGCTTCTCCCAAATATTCCTCCAAACTCGGTTATTGTTATGGATCATTCTCGGTTATTGACTACAATACCAAACAATAACACAAAAAAAGCAGGTATTGTTGATTTTATGCGAAATCATGACATGCAAATACCTGAAAAGATTTCAACGAAAAAGGTATTACTGGCGACCATAAAACAACGTAATTTCAAAAAAAGAATATATTATTGATTCGATGTGTGAAACACGTAGTCACATTCTCTTACGTTTGCCTCCATACTATTGTGTGTTCAATCCAATTGAAATGGTTTGGGTCAAATGAAAGAAAGCTTGCGGAAATTTAATCAGTCACCGACTTTGAATGCTGTAGTGCTTGACAATATAAGACGAGTGGTGAATGAAGTAGGTAACAGTGATGTGTGGAAGAACTGTGTGGCCCACGTTATAGAAGAAGAGAACAAATATCAAGTGCAAAGTTCCATAAATCCGATCGTTATTCAACACGATGATGATTCCATCATCCGAATATAGCGAAGAAGAATTTTGATTTTGCTAGCAATTTTGTTGGCCTCTATCATTTTGTGAATATATGTTTGACGAGAACTCGGTGTGATTATTTGTGTTTTCGTTGTATTTTAGAGTTTTCGACTCGGAAATCAACTACCTTAAAATTCGAAGCTTTTCATAATTACCCATAGGGGAAAAATTCAGTTAAGATAACTTTTTCATGGGGTGATCAATTGCTATGATTGTAAGAATAAGTAACTGAAAAACTACCACTGAAAAATAATATGCCGACGCCTATGTCGAGACCGAAATTCCTTATCTGTGCTGTTCCAATTGGTATTGGAAATACTATATTTCAATTCACGTTCATTCGTTTTTGTTAGAACTGAGATTGTCTTGGGGTTGAGAAACCTCTTCTTCAAATTCAGGCTTTCTATTCATCCCCTTTCACGATTTTTCATAAGTGGTTAAGCAATACCAACGAGGGTGAGAGAAGAAGTGAATAATATTCGGAACAACGCTGAATGGTAAAGGATCATAAATGCTCTTTTTTTTTCATCTAGTTACATGCTTGCAGTAAAAGCTTTAGAGAAAGACAGGAAGCAAATCCTATTCAACAGTTGATGTTGATACTTGGCTTTGCCAAGTGGCGCCTTTGGAGAAGCCTCGTTCATTATTGGTACACGTGGTTCAAGTTTTCAGTCGATCCCACAGAAGACGTATTCGTGAGGAGAGATGTCATTTCTATTTAGGGTTCTTTTTCCATCAAACAACAAAATTCAAATATTGCTTTCATGATCCATCCGCTGAAGAGATTTATGGCAGATCAAAATAGTGATGATTGGTGTAGGATTATCGTTGTGCTCTGGTACGTATTCAAAGACGAATTGAATAACTCATTATATACTATTGTGTTATTTTTTAATAATCATTGTAATTGTGTGAATTAGCGAAAAGTGGATGTTTCTAAAACTTGGCGATAAACCAAAAGTTTTGGTCATGCAAAATTAATAAGCAAACTAATAATACTGGAAAGTGAAACTGGAACTTATGGCGTAAAATACATTCAAAATAAGCACTGTTCTCAAACACCAGAACAGCAACACTATTCATAGTAGACTTACTCATCCTGAAGAAACTAATCTTGTTCGGTGAAACGCGAGTTGAGAATAGTTCTGGTGTTTAGAAGCAGTGTCTTTTTTTGGAAAAACAGTTACTATCTCTCTCCCATACACTATGATGCACGATTTAGGTAATTTTAGTATCTAGTCAAATTGAAAGTATTTCTTGAAATATTCTTTACCTACTGTTATTTCCTTTCTTTCACATAATATAAGGTTGTTTAAAGAGCTCTGTTCGTTTTTATGAGTCTATTTTGGAATGTAATATCGCGGTGAGTATTTATTCAATACAATAAGAATAAGTGGCATTTGAATCAGTGAACTTTTTTCAATGTAAAACAAGTTGACTAACTCCATCAGCTTAAAAATTTGATCCTTGGTATTCCATTGAGTGGTGGAGGAGTGAAACAGAATTTCGACGCTCAATTCGTTCAATTTTCGGACGGTTATTTGTGAAACGCTCGGTCTGGCGTTGTCCTGGAACAGGATCGGACCTCTTAGACCAGTGCCGGTGGCTGACGCATTTTTTGCTACATTTCGTCGATTTCGTCACAATAGGACTCTGATACAAGGTTTGCCTTTTATATTTCGGGATTAGAGAACAAAAGCAAATATTAATAATCGAAAATCACTTTATCAATTTTCAAAATATTTCCCATGAAGATCTATATACTTTGCATGCGTGTCAACCAATTGTCAAGGCACTTTTGCCACTTTGATTGAGATATCTCCAAAACATGCATTCTCAATGCAGTAAACGCTTCTTCATGTATCGAAAAACGTTGACCTCTCGTTTGTTCTGTACGTGCGGGAATAAAAAGAAGTCATTCGGTGCCAAGTCAGGACTATACCGCGGATGACTCTTCAAATCGATGTTTTGGGTGCTCAAAAATGCAGTTGATTGAGTCGATGTGTGACAGCTCGCATTGTCGTGGTGAAGAGTGATCCGTCTTCGGCGGTTGGTTTTCCTGATTTCTTGGAGGACAACTGGCAAACAAATGGTTGTGTATCAGGCAGAATTGACTTTTCTGCGTTGTTCTAGTGGTGCGGTTGCGACATGTCCAGTTTTTCCGAAAGAACAGGCGACCATTCGCTTGGAAATGCTTCGTGCGCGAACAATTTTTGTTGTATTTGGCTCTTATTGAAACACCCATACAGTCGACTGCTGTTTACTTTGGGGCTGATATGCTGGTCCCACCAAGGCCTAAGGTTGTCTCAATCTCACGATAGGTCACATGATGATCTTGCTATATCAGTTCGCGCACAGCATCAATGGTTTTCGGAACAAGAACTGATTTTGGACGACCTTCACGAAATTCGTCTTGGAGTGAACTAAGACCACGATGGAATTCATCATACCATGGATAAACACTAGTCCTTGATGGAACTTCATCGCCAAAAATTTAATTGAGTTCATCCATGCACTGTTGTTGCAGGAAAATATTCACGATTTAATTCCATTTTTGGGCCGAGATGAATTTTGTAAGTTACTGTAAACAACACAAACAGCGCGCATATGTCAAAACATTCTGATTACGTATAAGCTCAAAAATGTCCAACTTTATAGAGCTGTCAGTTGGCAGATTGCAACACTAGGGTCGCCAAATCCCGAAACATAAAAGGTAACCTTATGATGTTTGGACTCGGTTGCCGATGACCACCATACAGTGACCATGGTCTTTTTTTATGGTTTTCGACTTTGGGAAGTACCTGGGTGGTTCTTTGGTGCCCAACCACTGTCCAGAACATCTTTTGTTGTCGTGGAGAATCCACTTTTTATCATATGTGACGTTCCTATCCGGAAAATGGTCATTTTAGTTGCGCAAAAGAAGAACACATTTCGAAATGTGACAATTTCTGTCCATCATGAGGCATCCACTTTTTGAGTCATTTGACTTTTCCGAAATTTTAAAAAGCATTAAAAACCGCATGGAAGCTGGCGCCCCGTTTTTTCGCCAACTCACGCACCGTTTGTGATGAGTTAGTTGCCACAAAGGTCCCCAAATCCTCGTCCTGGATTATTGTAGGGCATCTGTTTCGGTGCTCAACTTCAGGGCCAGAATCTCCGGAACGAAATTTTGTAAAGCAACGTCGAACAGTGCGTTCATGCCTAATTGATTTTTCGGTCTGTTTCGGCAGCGATTTGGTTCAATTCTGTTTTTCCGTTAATCAGCTATCGCCTCCATACGAACGACAACTCTCATAAGTTTAGAAACTTGTGCGAGCTGAGGACTAACGAGGTCTTACCTTTTAACGTGTGATTCCTAACACGGTTTGGTTCAATTACCGACATCATATAGTAATAAGCTGATAATACGAAAAAAATTTGAATTTGGAAAAAAATTAACGGCATCAATGTGTAAAGTAAAGAATTATCTATCGATCAATGTATACCACGACACTGCAGAATAAATAATTTTTCAGATATGGAACTACAGAAACACTTGACATTACAACGCACAAAACTTTTCAAACAACCTAATGTATTAGGGGCAAGATATGCTTCAGTTTTGTTTCAAACTGTTTGAAACGTTAAATACTTCTTTGTTTACACTGGCCTGTCATTGCTGAACCCCGCTAAAATAACTGGCAGAGACATATCCAGAACCACTGATGAGAATGAAGCCACAAGGACATCGCGACCGGTGAGAAAGCTATTGTTTTTACATACAGTGCATTTCTATAATGTACCCCCCTTTTATTTTTTGAACGGGTCAACTGAAAAAAATTAAATTTGGGATAATGAAATTAATGCATGAATACTTCATTTTGAAGTAAAATTGACAGATGAAACTTTCAAGATGGCGACTGGGGGCCATCTGGGAAAAAATTAATTGTAAAGGCGGTCTTGTGACACATTATTTTGACGCTCCTGACGAATATGAAGTCAATATCTTCACCTACTATAAAATGACGGAACATTCAATAATTTCCTGAAAACAAACACAATTACATCGATATTACTAAATATATTCCTTTCTATCTGCCATATGGCAATTCCAACAACCCGATAAGGTGTGTTAAGTTACGTTTTGTTTATAAAAACGTTAAAAAATGTCACTACGACAATGAACATCAACGTTTTCTCAATCGTCCTATCTGTAGAAATTGTTTGAGGGAACTTGTATCCAAATTCACATAACAAAAAGCCCCCAGGTCATCCGTCCATTCTGGTTCCGGAAGTACAGCAAGGCTAGATAATTGATGAGATGGTAGCAATCCAGTAGAGTCTACTTATTCCGTCGCGAATGTTTGTGAGGTGTCTCCTTCTAATGTATGGAGAATTTTGAGGAGGAATAGGTATCACCCATATAATATTAAAATCGTACACCAATTAACTGAAGATGACTCTTATCGAGAACAGAATTCTGCGAAATCCTGACAGAAACCATTGCAAGGTATCCCACCTATCTCCAAAATATTTGTTTTAAGTGACGAATGTACATTTTTTTGAACGGCAATGTTGACAGACAAAATTGCCGTTATTGTAGTGACACCAACCCTCGCGTATTCCTGAAGATGGTGTTCGAACCGGAAACGTTTTTCCATAACATTACCCTCTTCATGTTTTCAGAAATAACATGAAATAACATGTCAGCTATTATCTTTGTATAACCCTAATCAAGTACAGATTATCAATTATGGGAACACTAGTAATGAACACTTCAAAAACAATTTTCTGCTGAGTTAATTAATCAGTTGTTTTCATTTCATATAAAACTTCATAGTCCTGTTTATGAAATGATTATTAAATGCAAGCCTCACATTCCGCTCATTCAGTTTTATAACTTTTGCTGAAGTTGGCTCACATTCACTTAGTATAGGAATTGTATGAAACTCTGAAATTGATACTGTGAATCCAAGTTTTCAGAAAGTTACTTCTTTGCATGATCTACACATCTATGTATAGAGTAACTATCATAAAAATCAAATTAAATTGATGGCTGTAGCTGTTACTACGTGGTAGGAATTCATAATGAAGAACAGAGAAATTAAACTTTCTGTGTTTTTTACCACTTTTACCACAGTATAATGTATCAGTATGAAAATGTTCTTATTGAACAAAACTGCAGTAACTGCAGTTAGTTTACAAATTAAAGTGGTAAAAAACATAGAAAGCTTCATTTCTCTTTTCTTGATTACTTTAAAAATTGATTTTTTCCTTCCTTTCTTTGGAGGATTCCCACATTTTTTTGGTATCAAGGTGGGATAGAAAAAAGCAAACAACTTTCTTTCCCAAAACTTAATCACTCCTAAAAATGCAATCCTTTCAATATAAACAAGATTTCTCCTGGCTGGGAATTAATCAAATAAGTGAATGAATGTCATTACCATGACATCGATGACATAAGCTGATCAAACTCATTCCGTGACCTAAAATATCGTAATTTATGAATGAATTGTATGCTTTTCTCTTATAATATTATCCAGATTGGTACTGAAGAGTCCTAAGACAAGTGTCTTATGGCGAAACATCGATATCTACTGGTGAGGATGACAGTGTTCCATGTAAGTGAAATTTTATCATTCATTTAGTATATTGTGAAGAAATTCTGCGAATGATATCTGGTTAATTCCATAATAGAGTAGAGAAAAGTGTTTTTACATAATTCACTGTTCATATGGAAGTTATTTTTTTCCAAAGAACTTTTCTTTCGTGTAATTCAATGTTTATATGAAAGTAACTATTTCGGGAGGCCTTGTTCTTCCAGTTTGTGTGTGAAGATTACTTTTTTGTATGATCTACACATCATTGTATAGAGTTACTACTTTGAAAATTGATTATTTTCTTCCTTTTTTTTGGAAGATTCCCACATTTTTTATATCAAGATGGGGTAGATAGAAAGCCAAAAACTTTCTTTATAAAAAAAAACAACATTGTCTTATCTATTAAGGAAGATATTAATTTTTTTATAAACATACTTATAACTAGCCAATTGAATATTTCATAATTTGTATTACTTTCTTATTTTTACATATCAACAATTTCAATAACAAAAAAAATTCGAAATCCATTGTAGTGATTGGAATTTTGTTAACCCTTTTTGTTGTTTGAATATTTTTTGAAGAATTAAATGCAGCAATTTAAACAATATGTGTTGTCATTGACATCATTTACATGGACTTCAGTTTGTGGAGTTTCCTAGATTTCCTAACAGCAAAAAATTTTCATATATTTGCGTCCTTTGATTTATAAGGAAATGGCTGATGCAGATACATCAACTGAACAGTAATTTTTAATATTATTTACAACGAAAGTTCGACGTCATTTTTTTAATTGACTTGAATTACTCATTCATAAACCCATTTGAATAAATTACACTCTTAATGTTTAGCAATTTTTGCTACAATACATTAGTGAAAGTTGTTTTGGAATTTCCAGATAGTGAGTGATTATACTTTCATCGCATATATTTACTTATCGTAAAACAAATTTGAGTACCATCAGGGTAGAAAAAAGATTTGAACATTTATGACGAATATGGTAAAATGGTGTTCCTAATCATTCTCAGAAATTTTATGTGGAAAGAATTGGACGATTCTTGATGAAAATCTACAAAGTATTGAAATAATACTTCATTGTAAAATTTTCACTGAGTTGGGACAAAGTTATCTTCGTTTCCTCAAAAGACCATGGGAGTAGTTTCTTGGATGAAGCACACCTAATGTTTTGCAAGAGTCATCTTTGAAATACACAGCCCTTAGGTTTTTTCCTGTAGACTTTGAAACGCACACGTTGATCAAGTAGGCTTTGGATGACGCGACGCGGCAAATCTTTACTGGTTGCTGTCAAATTTTGATTTCAGCATTAAAGCCATTCTTCAATTAGTGGTTTTTGGTAAATTCTCAAACACATTCGCAATGAAGTATGAGAGTGATGAAAAATAGGATTTGTAGAAACAGCAAGCAATTTGTAACACGAGAGGTAACCAGAGAGAAGATAACCTTTCAGAGATATTTTCGCAAGCTTGTGACACAACCTAATGGATGTTGGTCAATTTGAAAAGAAAAGGTCAAAGCTATTCGAATCAAATAGGGTTAAGGAGTTTAAAGAAATAGTCGTTTTAGGAGCTATTGAAAATAATCCAATAACATCAACGCAAAATTTGAAAAAAATCAACAGGCCTACGAAGAATTGACGTTAGAAGGATTTTGAAATACCTGAAGAGTTCTTCAAGTTAGACTTTTTTGTATTTGGATAGACGAAGCTTATGTGAGCAGTGCAGGCATTATCAATCGCTACTATTGTTATACTTGGGAACAACAAAAACCTCATTCTCTTGTGGATTAGAGAAGTCAAGGAAGAATTAGACTTAGTGTGTGGGCAGGTGTTTTCAGGGGTATAATTATCGGCCCGTTCATTTATAATGGCACTCTGATATCTCAGTTGTGTTCGGAAATCTCAAAGCAAAATATTGAACCCCTTGTTGATGAATTTCCACGATTGTCGCTCAGAAAAAATATATTTTTAACAAGATGGGGCTTCGCCTCACAATACTGCAATTGTCATCCATGTTTGGCTACACATTTTGGTAATAATTGGATAGCCAACCAAGGACCCAACGGACTTTTACCCCTGGGAAAGGTTGAAATATCCTATTTTCAAATTGCCGACAATTCCAGATACGAAGTGAAAGCGGCAGTGATACAAAGATTTGTTTCTCTCACTCGTATTGAACTAATTATTTCGGCAAAAAAACATCCTGAACAGGAAAGAGGCATCGCCTGTCTACATGAAAAATGAGTTGAAAGTTGAACGAATGAGTTTTGAATACAATTGAATTTTACGTAAAAAAGTGCTTTGGAAATGTTTTCATAGAAATTAGAAACTTTCGACGGAAAAAAAGTTACATGGTGTAACTCAGAAACGACGATATGCAGTTTCCACTATTGAGTTGGTTATAAATTTTATTCACAAACACAGACAATAATTTTCATTTATCCAGTTTGCAAAAAGGAGTTATCCTTCAATAGTGTCCAATTCGGCCCACTCTGAACAATCCGCGTGCTATTGCACTTGCCGATGGTACATGGTACAATGAAATATACCATAAAAATTGTATGGTTGGCAATACTGCTTATCATAGCATTATCTAAAAATTTACCGAAAGTGAATACAAACTTTAGCTGAATTGAAAATTGCAACGGTTCGTTCAACTCCAAGTGACGATGAAAAGTCACACAGAACTTATATACGTTCTAAGTGATTTGACCACCGCATATCCGAAATTTGCCCAATTCATCGTATTAGGAAAGAAATCTTCTCGCATAGAGGTTACCTCGTTCATAGGCAGATGGGGCGATGACAAATCTGTTGTTTGTTGTCCCCATCAGCCTAGTTCGAGGAACGATTCATGAAGGAATTCGATTTTCAATTATCGAAAATCATCGACTTTATGTTGCTGGTAGACACTACCATCTACTGACGAGTAGCAAAACAGCCCGAAACCAGTCTGCAAGTGTGTTTCAATAATTGAAAATCTATTGCGACAGTTGTATCGCCAACAGCATATGCAGAAATAACTTCAGTTAAGAGTCCTGCAGTGACACCTGTGGAAGTGTCAGTTCAATAACCTACAGACGCTGTAGTACAGTGTAGGGAGCCGAGAATACCTACCATAGAGAAGCGACATTAACGTCGGATACTTTAATGTTCGGTGTCCCAACTCCGAACCGAAGATTTTGAGTGTTAGACAACCTGAGAATGATGAGACACTGAGAATAATGACCTCTCAGTGATATACACTGATAGAAATACATACAATTACGTTCTAGTATAGTACGTGGGCTCACTGTGAAATATAAAATTATATTGTGGAGGGCAACTCACCCCATTCAATTTTTATATTGCTAATTGAACAACTTTCGCAGTAATAATAGAGAATATTCAAGTATGTTGCCAATTCATTATTATTTATGATGAATTGGCTTTAAGGAAATAAATTAAATTACTTTATTTTGTAAATCCAATTCATTAGATCGAAAATCAAAATACAGTTACGATAATAGAATAATGCTTATATTACATAATCATTTTATATCCTCTGAAATAAATAAGTCTACTAAGGATGAATCAATCAATCTGAGAGTTCTAATTAAGTGAAGTTCCGAATGAAAAAATAATGAAACAAGATATTTTACCAAAACCTCTTAATTTAAATGAGGACAGAATCTTAAGTTTCCTTTTTACAGTTATATCTTTGGTATTATTGATATTTCTATTAGTATAAGTATTTGATACTATAAAAAATTCACATTCTTATGAATAGCTTAATTATGAACATTTTTGGAAAATTTTCACAAGGATGAAGAAAATCTACATCCTTCATTAGGTTGAATAATATATTCGAAACTGCTCCCCCAGTAGAAATTTCTGTAAATCGATTGTTGAATAAACATTCCAACTGATATATAAAATTAATGAATTCATCTGGTGGTGAGCGCAAACTTCCAGGCATGTTTTTTTTCATAGTATAAGCTTTAAAATAGCTAAATAGACGATTTACATCCAAAGTCCTGCACTTCGTGCTGAAAGAGTGACACACATAACATGTATCAACCTGAAGAGCTTTTTTTAAAATGTATCCACAAAGGTAAATGAATGAATTCTGAGTACATACATCTTCATTTTTATAATCATTATCCAGAAGGGCAAGGGCTGCAGAAAAGTGATTCTCATCTGATATAAATATATCATTTACGTTTGTGGATTGTATATTGAATAATAAATAATTTTTACAATTCATATGATTACAATGAACATAATTTTGGCAGAACAACTTCCGGAATGCCCTTTGAAATTGTATGGGGGTCGGATTTACATACATGTTCATGTCTTATGGAAAATAAATATTATTATTATTATTTCAGCATTGTTGTCTTACAGCACCAAAAAAAATTCCAAGACAATCTGAATTGAATCGTCTCGTTTTTAAATATTCATTATTTAATTCAAAGCTTATCCCATATTTGAATTACACTATTCATGGATATAATCCAACATTTTCTAAATCTGACTCGATTTGTGACATTTTTATCCTCTGAATTGAACATTTCAAGATTTTCAAAAACGATAGAGCCTCTTAAAAAAAATCTAATTGGAATTTCAAACCTTCAAAAACGTTTTTGTATTTATAGGGATGCCGTAAAGAACACGAATTCAACAAATC
>WOGP01004019.1:0-14503 GCA_015342065.1 Leptinotarsa undecemlineata | reverse complement strand
TATATATATTTATTTAGTAATGCATCAATAATATTGATATCATCCTACCTAGATAACAGGTCTGATATTTCTTCCACCTGAAAAGAGATTAAAACAGAAGTACCATAGGGTAACATTTCTGGATAAGTTTTTTATGCCTTTTATATTGCTCCATTCATCGATAAGCTAAATTCTTGTGAATATCATCTCTTTAAAGATGACTCTTAATTATATTTATTTTAAAAATCGTTATACGATTTCTAGAGTGTTCACCAACCACATGTTGAAAACCAATCCAATCAAGTCAGAAGCTATTGTTTATGGAAGTGATAGTATGAAGGAAGAAGTTAAAAACTAGCTTGAAAATACGAGTTTGCTTCAAAGTCTGCTTCCAAGGCATATCCCCAAAGCTGCAACATACCATATTTTTGGATTTTTCAATAGAAAAAGGATTGTAAATAATTCTCAGGAAAACCATCGTCATGTAAAAGTATCCAAAACAGAAACATCGATGGTTACATCTAGCAAAAATCTTCGAAATATTGTTATCAGAAGCAGAAGTCGAAGCAATGAACGCAATTATAAGCTGCATTGTAGGCACTCTTGACCAATTTCATTTTTGTCTTGTAATAAAGGGGAAGGTAGGAATAGACTGACATTGAATTTAAAATGTAAGGAGCGACAATAAATTAGGTAGAACAGAAATTTCGGAAAACTAAGGAAATTAACAAAACTAACGAAACTGAAGCTTCTCATTTGCATTTGAACTGAGTAAACATCATTGAATTTGTCTAAATGAAAGAATCTAGTATCAAATTAAACTGTGATTTCATTTGTGTTTTCAATATATTTCTAATGACACTTCAGAATACCCCCCACCACTCGTCCTTGAGCTATGAGCACGTCATATGACCTTGATCAAGGAGTTCGACCTTGACGGTGGGCTTTGTCGTTGGTACATGACCTTGATCTTGAGTGACCTTGAATAAAACATCACAGATTCACCTCGGATTTGAGTTGAGGGGGATTGTGCCCTTTTGAGATCAGTCCATCAAAGCGTTCAGTCCGCAATAGGAGCCAGCGGTGGGAGGATGCACGATGATCCCCTGAAGGTCATTTCGAAATCGAACCATTCTGATTCGTTCAGTCAGAACGAAGATCCAATGGTGCATTGCAGTACTGCTTGACAGCAAGGTGTGCGGTATACTCGAATCGAGGCACTCATTCTTCATAGTTGTAGAAGTTGTTGATAGCGGTTTCACACATATATACTTGTGCATATAAATGGTTGGTACTCATGGTCATCTATGTACCCAAGTTCAAGTGTATTTTTTCACAGGTTATTTAATCCTTTCTTAGAGTCACTCCTTCACACACATACCCTTCAATATTTTTTCAAGATCATGACAACTACAAAGTGTTTTTTAAGTAGAATGTGTGCACCAGGTGTCATTTCAATACCATTGCGATGTTATAATGCTGGAATCAAATTATCCAGAACTGAATGATCTTGAATGCAAGGTGGTGAGAGCATGTTTGGACGGTGCTGCGAGATAAAAACTTAGAAATTTGAAGCTAAAAGAATATTAGGGGGAGATATAGTAAAGCAATACAAAACATAATTGGTTTGAAATGAAAAAGTTCTCATCACACCCTCCACTACTCGACGTCACATGATCATGAGTAGCACGTCACATGGCCTTGAACATGACCTGGAACGTGCGATTCGAAGTTCGATCTCGATAATTGACCTTGAACAATCATGCATATTTCAACTATTTCACTCAAATACTCAGTTCTTTATCAATTATTCAAACAATTATTAAATAATACATTCATACCTTTATCAAGAAAGGTATGGTCCACAAATATCATCGAAGACATATGAAGACTGTACCGACTCAATTATAGATCCTTGAAGGACTCCATGATCTATTTAGAGTATCTAGATGATATGAGGGCTAAACCACGAAAGAAATTTATATTGAATAGATTTGAGACATCGTAACAAATATAGAAAAAATACGTTGAAACGTCTGTCCTGTCTCTAGTTTGACCTTTGTTCTGATACGGAGCTGACGAACCAATCAGGTTTCACAATAAAAATTTCATTTCCAGAACTGACAAAACCAATAGATATCTTACATGGCCATCAACATCAGATCTCTTGCAATCTTTTTTAATCGAATTTTTCAACCATAATTTCCTCAATAATTATAGGTTTATTTGTGGAACAACTGTCAATGTCTTATTGAACAGAGTTATATAAAGAAAACATTCATCAGATCGAAATAGAGTTATATGCTGTCTATACTGATTATACAATTCCTTGTCCTTATTGCTGCTAAATATAGTAAAGGAAATAAACAGGCCATGATGGTAACAAGTTTATATATATCCACTGGTATTGGGATTCAAGAAAGCCAAATTTAGGTGTATTACCGTGACAGGATTGTCGATACATAAGGTGAAAGTTCATTCAATTCATTCAAATATAAAAATAAGTTCGTTCGAAAGATATATCAGAAGAAGGTAATTGTTGTTCAATTCATAATCTCACCGAAACATTGTATTCACATATGGTATTAATAAAAATTTTAAATTCTACTTATTTTCTGAAATAAAAACGAAAATTTCACACAACCAGTGTTTGACCATAAAAATGTGTTACTAGTTTAGTGATCCAATAATCCAACGTTTGGAATTTGATTAAATTATTTTTCCGGGCTCTGCAACAATGAATTTTCATAAACATACCTCCCACAAAACTTATACGATTAGTATCGGTTCAATTTTACAAGAAATAAAGAGTTCTTAATTAAATTACCGAAAAGTAGTTCCTTGGTGTTGATAATAGTAGGTACTATTTTAAAAACCATTAGACCTATTAGATACATTTGAAAAAAAATTAAAAACATTGCAACAACCAAATTTTCGAGACAATATCAATACAGAACGACATGAAACAAACGAATGGCTTCATCTGTGATTCTGATAAGATGGTGTCTGTTTTTTGATAAATGACAGAAAGAAAAATGAGTAAACTATTCAGGTATTTTAGGTTAGGTAAGGTTAGGTCCAAAGTAAGTGGGTCTATTCGACCCACCACCGCAATCTGTAAGGGTGTATTGTGGCTCACACTTATTCACACAGGCTTCTTAACGGAGACGATTAGTTTGTATGGTGAGTGGTTTTTCATGTCAGATGGTAAGAGTACGGCGCTACCGTTTCATCATTTTCCAAACAGTCCAAGTCTCTGCATATGATGATTCTAATGACAGTGGCCTGTATAAAGACCTGTTAGACATCGTAGTTCATTCCTACTGTAGTCCAACAACTGTTTGGTATCAACTTTCGAAGGGTGATAAACGCCTTGGAGTGAGCCAAGAAGGAGCCTGGAAGGTTCTGTCAGAAGTCCACGAATCTTCTTGCCTTTCAGGTATTCAATCTTTTTCGACAAAGCCTAAAGCGATGCCAATGACAGGTTCTGGTCTGAAGAATCTGCTTCCAGCACCCTACTTTGCCAGGGAATCAGCAGCCCCATTGCCTTCGAGGCCAGTATGGCCAGGAATCCAGACCAGAGCCAATCTGTTAAGTCTTCCTGTCGCGGAGAGTGGTTTTTGGCAATTTGTTATCAATTTAGACGTTACTCGGTAGGAGCCAAGAGCTTCCACCGCTGCTTGGCTGTCCGAGAATATTTGTATTGACTTGTGTATGAGGTTGGATTCTTCCAATCTTTCCGCATACAATTAAATAGAATACATTTCGTTTGAAATACGGTCGCATAGGTTCTTAGGCAGGTTAATATCTCTGTCCTGGGTTGCGACTGAAAACACCTGCACCAGAACCGAAAGGTGTTTTTGATCCATCTGTGAAACAACAACTATCTGCTCTTAATATTTCCTTCTCCCGGAGGATTCAGTCCTATCCACTTTATAAGGCATTTCGTAGTTGACAGTTGAAGGCATAAAGTCAGAGGTCATTTCCAGAATGCTGTGACTTCCAGCGTCAACCAACAGTATTTTGCACTCTGCAATAAATTGGTTTATGCAATAGTCAATGTGCACAAGTCTATATGCAGTCCATCTAGCCTCTCTCTCCAGAAAAATATAGAGAGGAGGTATATCTAGAAGGATCTACATGGCCGCTGACGATGTGGTACTGATGGCACCACTGATAGCCAGACAAGCCTGTCTCTGTAAATCAGAGAGCTTCGGCCACCAGGCAATTGCACCATAAGTGATCATTGGTCTTACAATCATCGCATAAATCCAATGGATTTCTTTGGGACTTAAACCCCAAGTTCTACCACAAATCCTTCGACATGTCCATAGGGACAGTCTGGCTTTGTGTAAAACTTTTTCCAGTGGCCATTCCAAGTGAGTTTTTATCAAGGACAGGATCTTTTTTTTTAAACAATTGTTTTCTCGCCAACGTTTCGAATTTAATTAAATTCTTCTTCGGGGCTCTGTAACAATGAATTTTCATAAACATACCTCCCACAAAACTTATACGATTATTATCGTTTCAATTTCACAAGAAATAATGAGTTCCTAATCAAATTACTCACCGTAAAGTAATTTATTTCTGTTAATATTACTATTTTAGAAAATTAAACATATTAAATACATTTCAAAAAAGAAAAATAAACATTGCAACAACCAAATTTCCGAGACAACATCAAACACAGAACGACATGAAACAGACGAATGGCTTAATCTGTGATTCTGATGTCTGTTTTTTAATCAATGACAGAATGAAAAATAATGAAAAAAGGGTAAATAATTCAGGTATTTTACTTATCAAATTGAAATATGAACTCAAGGT
The DNA here is from genome assembly GCA_015342065.1 of Leptinotarsa undecemlineata. NCBI lineage: Eukaryota > Metazoa > Arthropoda > Insecta > Coleoptera > Chrysomelidae > Leptinotarsa > Leptinotarsa undecemlineata. The sequence goes on along the minus strand of WOGP01004019.1, from coordinate 9,697 downwards.
CATCGACATCTCTTCTAGTGTTAATACTATTGCACTTGACTTGACCTAACACGTCACTTACGAAGTGTCTTAAAAAATTATCTGACCAGAAATCAACAAAATTAGGCAGGTATTCATTTTTATACATAAAAACAGTTTGTAAAGTGTTTCTGGAATTCTGTTACTTCATTTCTTGTTATTGGCGAATTGGCTGGTTTAGAATTTACTGTATTTTTTAATTGAATACATGTCTAATGAAATATATTGAGACCCTATTTTATATTCATGTTGCCAGTTAAGTAGTGTGTATTTTGTAGAACACATTTGTAAATATTGCTAGATAGCAATATAGCTAGAAGCTAAATAACTACTGCAATTGACGATGAGTTTTCCCAAAAAATACATGGTAACGATGGTAAACTTTAATATTCAGCAACTTCTTGCACGAAGTGCATACGATATGTTTTTCATAAGAAATTATTTTTCAGAAAACGGTTGCCTGATGTACTAATACTTCTGCAAATCTTTGTAAACAGTATTTATTGAAGTTATTATTTTCTTCCTTTCTTCGGAAATTTTCCATATTTTTTTGATAACGTGAAAAATTAGAAAGTCAAAAAGTATTTTCTCTAAAACTTGTCTTTCCTAAAAATATCCGTTTTTCAATTATTTCGAAAACAAATTATGAAAATAATATAGATTATATAGATTGTCTGCATACAATCTAGCTAGGGAAATTGATGCAATTACACAGATAGGTCATAATAATGGTTTCAACACAGATACTATCCAGAAGTTAGTCAGGAAACAAAGCCGGAAATTCACTTACAGATTAATATATCCTCAGGTCAAACAAGCAGAAATCAAGAAATGGGTAACGCTAAAATATTTTGGAAAAAGAACAGAAATTATCGCAGGTTTCTTCAGAAAAAACAATGTGGAAGTAGCATTCAGACCACATGCCAGGTTATCTCATTTTCTTTTCAATGCCAAAGATAAGGTCCACAAGTTAGTTTATTGTGTAAGTTTGAAAATGTCCATATAGAACGAAAATGCAGTAACGTTAGTTACAGTTGAAAGTGGTAAAAAACATAGACATTTTTATTTCTCTCTACATTATGAACTCCTAACACATAGTAACGGCTACATCCATCAATTTATAGTAATAGCTCTTCAATATATTCAATGAAACAAAATAAAGGAGATTACGAATTACAAAATAATGTTTCCACTATTCACTTCAAATATAATTAATGTGCTTGTTTCAAGAGAGTTGGTTTACTGACTTGCCATTTATTTTGACCAGAACACTGCGATCATTCTTGTTTAGTGAAAAGATGATTGAATTAGTTCTTGGGCTGTCCAGATTGAGACTTTTTTTAGAACAATTTTTTTGCATATTAGAAACTGCTCGATTGGCCTGACACGACAATCCCTCTCAATCCGAGGACTTCAGAGTGAACGAAGAATCGTCGGCAAATTGCACTGCACAATGTTGACGATTACTGTTGTAGAGGTCATGAACGAAAAAAAGAAAGAAATTAGGTCCTAATACGCTACCCTGGAGAAAACCAGTGGGAACGACACAGGTTCTAGAGTGGAAGGTCCCAGCCTCCAGTTTAACCCTCATAGTTTGCGTTCTACAATCCAGATAAAATCTCAAACAATCCAGAGAACAGCTTGCTCAAAAGTGAATCGTGATGAACAGTGTCTAAAGCACGTGACAAGTCGAATAGAACACATCGTTTTTTCATCTCTATCGAGGTAAGAAATGACGTCATTTACTAAATTCTCCGTGGCATCCTGAGTGGATTTGCCAATTTGGATGCCATATTGATAGTCTGGGAAGACTTTATACTTCTTGTAAAAAGAGAGTAGCCTTCTCGAATATTTTGGAAAATGCAGATAGTAACGCAATTCCTCTGTAATACAGAGTAAACAGACATAACTAAATATCAATTGAAAAAAAAATTATCAACAATTTTTAGATATTTCATTTTGTGATAGATATAAAAAATCATAATTAACAAATTCATAGATTTTTATGAACTTGTATCTCAGGATCGCATGAAGTATATATGTCAAAAGTGCTCCACGTAATTTAAAATTTGTAGGCCAATTATTTATACCTTTCATCCCATTATTAACGCCACCGGAGATTGGGAATAAATTTTTTAGTTGATAATTGAATAACTTTTTGAAAAATGATGATAAAACTTTTTTCTACGGGACTCGATTCAATCATGTGTTAAGAAGATACCAGATTTTTTTCAAATTTTCAAAATGACATTTTATGGTATAAAAAATTATTTCTTTTGATGAACTCTCTTTAGCGGCAGCGCGCTTATGCCGTAACAGCCGCGCGGAATCCTGTTCTCAACGTCAAATTAAAATTATAAATAATGGGGATAGAGTTTCGGGTGTCGGAATTATTTTATCGAAAATCTCCTCTTCTTTAACGAGTTTTTTCAAAAATGCACAGGTATTAATATTTTTTGAGTTATTAACGAAAAACTAAATACCATTTTATTTATCTTAGTTTGTTAATAACAATTGCAATCACTTACCTGCACCAAAATCCTTCAAAAACGTTTTTCTAGAGGTGATTCCGAATCGAATGAGCAACCGCTTATATTTTTAGGACCATTATCTCTATTTTCCATGTTTTTGAACTTGTTGACTAGACTGTAAACTATCCTGTAGTATCTCTGGACAGGCGAGAATATCGTCTACATATCTATACCAAAAATGAATGTGTTTTACCCAGGTCGAAATTTACTAGAGTGGTCTACAAATTATGCATAAATATGTCTGCTGAGGGTGGACTGAGGGTGGACTGAGGGGCGAGCCCATTGATGAACCTTAATTCTGTTTATAAGTGGTATAAAAACATGGGACGTCTTGATTCTCATTTCTCATGATGATATCCTACGTAGTAACGACTACATCCTTCAATTTCATTTGAAACCGTAGAGTTTTTCCTACAACTACTTACTTTAGAAACATTTTATTTTGTTATTGATTTTTATTATTGTTTTACAAATTCTTGTTAGGAAATTAATTCTAATTTTTGTATTTTATCATCGCATATCCATGTAATGGTCTCTTCTATCGAACTGAAAGTTTATGGTCGAAAAACATATTTAGAACGACAGGCACTCATTGTTAACACTTTTATGGGTTAAAACAAAGGCCAGAGTGGTTGACATTTTTTGACTATATTTATGAATCGAACATTTGTCAGTAGGAAAATTACTTCGAACACATGTCTTTGCCGAGACATTCAGTCTGTTCAGGGATTTCTGTCGGGAACTAATCATAACTCTGATTCTCCTCGCCACGAGGTTACACTGTTATTTTCTGTTTGTTCATTTGTTGGTGTTGTTAATAAATTTTATTATTTGTAAACGCTGGCTGTAAGTGCAGGCAAAATACTATTTTGCTTGCACCCCACACCATTCTTACCCCTGTGTCGACACTCATCAGAAATAATTTCCTCCATTACTGTGTCAATACACCACACGCTGCGATACGTACCCTGCCATTTGGCTCCTATCAAATTCGACGCAGATGTCGAATGTTTTATTTCACGTCTCGGTCATAGTTTATACAACTTTTTATTGACACAGTGCGACGCATTAGCATGAGATTATTTTCCGTTAGATTGAAATTGAGGGTTATTTGATTTGGATATACAAAACGGTGGGTTCAAAACAGAAAGTCGGCATATTCAGTGGTTTCCGTTTCCAAAGTTTCAGTTTTAGTGTGTACGTGAGAGAAATTAGCAACCTTCACCTCTTCCAGCTTCACTACACAGTAAGATTTGACAAATGTCTGCCGAAAAACAATCATTTCACTAACTGATATCACGAGAGAGACTGAATTATATCCATCAGACATCTGTCCAGCAGCATAATCTCGCTGGAAACAATCAAGTGACCAGTGAACTGCTGCCTCGGTCAGAGCTGTCTGACGAGAAGCAATACTCCAAACTTGGTATTTTGTTTCTAGAAATCTTGATCTCACGCCAAGTCGCTTATATACTTTGTAAGCTCTGAAAACTTGCCCAAACAATCAGATTTAGGTATTGATAAATAATTTGACTCATCAACTGACTGAATGATATTCATCAGCTTCAGCATGTATACATATTTTCTTTGAAAAATCTAAAAATCACTGCTCAAAATATAGTTAGAATTTTTTGAATGGTATTACAATTATTCAATTTGATGAATTATGTATTTTTCAGTTCTCTTTCCATTTAAGTGATTTAATACGGATGATATTCGATTACTTCAACGATTAGCAGCAACATATATCCACTCATTGATGTCAGGAAGCATTTCATCTCACTTTGGGTGCACCACAATGAGGAATTTTGGGCCCTCTCTTTTGGCCTCTTTTCAGGCCTCAGTTTCTACGATTACCTGTCCATTGGCGCAGAATTTCTCTCCAATCCTTTAGGAAACGGGATGAAATCAAAGGATGCAATCTGGTCAGGATCATCCTGAGTGACCTTGGGAAATTGGCGTAGAAGACCAGGAAAAATCTACTCTTAACAATAGGATTTCTGAATCGAAGGGGTTTTTTGTATTAAAGTGTATAATTTTCAAAATACTTGCAGAGCGCTTTCGACTTTCGTCATCATCATTGCTCACCTGAAAGTAAGTGATCTAATTGAAAAGAAAGATTAGTGAAAATTGAAGTTGCAAACATTTTTTTGTTTAGGTTAAGAAATTTGGAAAATTGTTTGAGAATACTTACTTGTCAGGCAATAGGAAGTATCAAAATGAGTACATGGAACATTTGTAATATTTGACTTATATAAAACAAAATAGGCTTATAGACAAGAAAATACATTTTTGGATTGAGGCCATGTGGTTCAGTCAAAGTATTATATGAAAGAAGGACAACTTGAAACAGAATCTGTCAAGTGTCATGTTAAAAATTATGGTAACAACTTGAGGAGAGTATTCAAATGATCATTATTAGAAAGTTCTTTGGAAATCTCCAACTCTTCAAGTCAAGTCAAGTCTAAGGAAATTTTTATTATCTAATTTATGTAATATTTTGGAATTTCTACTGGGACTAAAGTTATGATTGTGAAATTCAGTGTGTGGGCCAGGTTTATTTAAATATTCATTAATACGAATAAAAATATGTCTACAGGTTCTAGCAAAGTAAGATGCCGAACAATCAGAATGGTCATGCTTGTGGAATCCACTTCTGTGTGATTTGTTAATTTTGCCTTAGGAATTTACTAAAAAGTTACATAAGTTATTTTGAAATTTGAAAGAAATATTCATGCCAGATATGGTATTTTTTGTAAATTCATAAATAACAGTACACCTACTTTGATCAAAATAAGGTAAGTAAAACTATTTCATAGAAGATGAATTAATCAAGATGGTAGAGTGAAGGCCAATCTTCTATCTGACCTGTGTTTAAATTTACTGAATAATTTGTGAATAATAGATGGTTGATAACCATCGACAGTATTCATTTTAGATGCATTTAATTCTAAATTAAAATTGGAGGGTGATAAAGGAATGTTCAAAAATCTGTTGACTTAACAATTGAAGGAATCCATTTTATGTTGCATAGAAGAAAATGAATTGAAAGGGATCACATGATCAGTCTGGGTTGGTTTTTTGTAAATGAAAAAATCTAGTTTGTTGTTAATTTCAATACAAAAAACCTCTTCGATTAATTCATTCAATAAATGTATTCAGCTTTCAAAATCTATTCAATAGGATTTCTGACTGGACACTGTCAACTAAGGACATTTTCTAAATGAATATGGGAAGCAATAGCTTAATCAAATTATAATGGGGACGAAATTTCTAGGATTCCAAATAACGAAACTATGGCTAATTTACTAGAAATGGAGGCAATATAATCAATCCAGTGCAATTGGGAGTCAACTCAACCAATTTTTCTGTACAATAGATTCAGCTCTAACTAATATACTGTAATTCATTTCTCTAAGTGGGAAAAAAATGGTTTTTGATTTGTTGCTCTTTCTGTGATTCCATTACTGTCTAATATAAAACAAAACTTGAATTTTCATGTTGCTTTTGAGATAATCTCATAGGATTCTCAATGGAAAACTCAAATGTGATTTATTGATATATTTAATTTTTGAATTAATGAACAAGAATTTAAACTCTTGAAATGTAGAAAATTCAGTTTATATAAACTTGATGGATGATAAAGATTTTTGTGCATTATTCTGACCTTGTTTCCATAAATTTAAGTCGAAAGCCATGAGAGCCGAAAAATTATTTTAAACAAAATCTTACAGTTACTCAAATTCTAAGATTTTTTAATACAGTAATCTCCAGACGCATTATTCATTCCATATCAATTCAGTTTTCCAAATGCATTTAGGAAACCTATTGAAAAAGCTACAGAATTTTTGCCTTATTTCCTAAACCAATCTGACAAGTCTAATAAGTATTCAACTGGTCAGTAATTTCGAGTCAAAAAAACACTGAATAATTATAGATTCAAAACCTTATGAATGTCGAATAAGAAATTAACCTTCACCTTCATTTTGACTTCATACCCAATTTCGTATTGTTGGCATTTCCCAATTATGTTTTTGAAAAATGTCGACCGCAAAACATTTCTAATTTTAGTCGATCGAACCATTACTCACCTAAACGATGTTTTTCAAGATTATAACCGTTGATTGTGAAACACTATTATTATCTATTCATGATCTAGCCAGTAATTATCAATTCGAAGAAAAGTCATACGAGGAAACGAAAACTCAAACTGAATTTTCATAAACAGATTAGTTCTATTGCGAAACAAGTATCACGAGATGTTTTCGTTTGTTTGTGTGAAATTCGAGTTTTCCCACAAAGAGCCTCTTTCTCGTTTTTTCAATCAACCTGCCCATTTTCAATGACAAATTCACTCTGTCAATTATTATTGGATCACATACCGGTTGTGGTACATGTTTTCTACCACTGCTATCAGATATAATCATATATTTGACCAAAAATCAATCAAAGCTGTATCGAACACGTCGAAATAATCTAAAATTCAATATATATGTTGGATTTGCTTTGAAATGCGGGTTTTTTCATCAATTTGCGTTTATTTACTGGATTTCAGAAGAATGAGGCAATTTTAATAAAAAAGGCAATCATTGGTATTCTCAATAACGTGAAATAATTGGAAACTTTGATTTGAAAAATATTCAAGTACATTATTTCAAATGATTTGTAATTATATTTCCTCGGATAGTCGTTTTAAAGATTCATGTTAATATAGGTAATAAAGTAAAGTCCACATTGTAAAGATTCATTCGAAATTCTGATTTGGCATTAATACCTGCTTCAACTGGAATCAAATATATCCTCAAATTCCAAAAGAAGAGTTGTATTCTAAAAATACAAAACTTCGAGGTCGAGGCCAAGAGGAGAAATAGAGCAGAAATGGCAGCAACTATGAGTGCACCCTCCTCCTCTTCCACTCCATCTCCAACAACAAGGACACTTCTTGAGACGGGCGCAAAGAGCTCCGCATTGAAAAATTGCAAGAAACCGTCTGCCTCTGCAGGAAAGCGGCCTCACGTGAATACCTACACGGAGGGAACCCCAAGAAGGTCGAAGAGGCTGCGCAGCGACAGTAATGTCGCTGTACCTTCCAAAATCTTCATAGAGGCCGCCTTGGGACACCTCAGGGTCACCATTATAGATGAGACTAACCCGTACGGTAAGGTTACCACAGAACGAGAAAGTTTCATCAAAAAAACAACTGCTGGAGGAGCTGGACAAAATCATCTTCTCCGCCTCCAGCAGCAACAGCAAATCGCCCACGTTCAAGTCGTGTAAATACTCCGCTGAAATCATCAGAGTGGTCTGCGATGACAACGTGGCACTAGAGTAGCTGAAGAAGGCCACAATGAATATCAAGCCGCGGGAGGATGCATCACTTGCGGTCGTCAGTGTGGATAAGCTCTCAAAGCTTACCAAAGCCTCACTCTGGATCCCGGAGGACGTCCACAAGACGATATCCGGTGAAAAGGAGAGGGTGCTGGGTCGGCTGAAGGCGTAGAACCCTGACCTGACAGTAGCAAGTTGATACATTTTCCATCATGAGGTGAAGATTAAGCCACAAGGACACCTCTTCGTCTTCGGGTTCGGAGACGATGATATGACTGTCCTGTCGATATGGATAAGCTACGCGTTTACCTCACTGACTATTAGGGCGACAAGGAAAGAAGCAGAAGAAACGTCTAGAGACCCTAGGTCCTTGGAAGTCGAGCCACCTTAAGTGGATATTGACCCTAAAGCCACCATGAGTCCCGAAAAAGAAGTCGAAGTGATACGTCAGGAAATAAATCGAAAAATTGACTGCCTTCAAAACCGAATAAAAATAGTGACACAGTTTATCTTTTGTTTATTTTCTCTCCCAGTCTTTCGCCTGACCCCATATACTTAAAAAATACGTTAACCTTCGGCGTTCCCCTCTTTCACGTAATTACTAATAATATATTTATGGGAGTGCATATCACAACAGCGTTACATTTGATGAATTGATGGGGTCATTGACAGAGACCAAAGCTGCGCAATTCTATCGTCGGTTCAGACGGATTATGAAACCAGCATTGATAACAACGTTATCACTGGCAGCTGCAGAAAGTATGCCGCCACGGATTTATCGGGAGAGGCTCAGATTGGGATTTTTCACGTTAGAGTTGATGATAATGAGTAAACAGACAGTACGGTAATTACTAAAGTTAGGTTGTCAATTGACAGCAGTAACAGGTGAAGGTGGATGTATTCCAGGAGTGTTGTCAAAAAACCATTCGTTTCACTTTTCTCTGCCGATATAGTTAGCCCAAACGAAATAGACATTCCAATTTGCATTGATTCCCAGAAAGCCAGGTTTTTCAAAAATCATAAATACGTCATTATAAATGACACGTCAACATGGACAGACGAAATGGCTTCAAGAAGGAAAAAATCCAGGACAACAAAAGAGACATGGGTCCCAATGAGGAGGCTAATGCACAACCTTGACACACACGGTATTCAAGGCTAACTAAAACCAGTGGATTGAAAATTACAGACAGATATAACTTTCTCGATCAAAGTGGGCCACTCTTTTTCTTCGTACAGACAAGTCACAGTTCCCCAGGGATCTGTTCTTGGCCCGATCATCTTCGTTGTTTATTCAAGTGATCTTGCTCTTCACATAAAGTCCAACAAGTCGTTTTATGCCGATGATACTGAACTATATGGAAATGCCTTAGTCGAACATCACTCCCTTCAAGAAGACCTCAACTCGATTAGTCAGTGGTGCAGGGTTAGCTTCTACCTTATAACGTCGACAAATGCGTCGTACTTCATCAAGGAAAAAACAATCCACCCCATACGTACACAATAAGCGGCCAATCGTTACGTACAGTGTCCTCACATATTGACTTGGGAGTGACTATTAATACCGACTTAACTTGGACCGAACATATACTATCCACACGCAAACACGCAAATACACTGATTTACCTCCATCTATCATATTCAAGTTCCATAAAAGTCTTTCATGGAGGCCTTTGGACCTCCATAAAACTCTACAAAACCTACTTTCGTCCAATCATGGAATTTGCAGGTCCAGTGTGGTGTCCTGTTCCGGTGCGCGATAGGGACTTGTTGGAAAATGTACAGCGTCGAGCAACAGGTATAACTTTTAGTGGAGTGCG
>WOGP01004018.1:0-14503 GCA_015342065.1 Leptinotarsa undecemlineata | reverse complement strand
AAATAAAAAGATTAAGCGAAAATAACAATTTTACTAAACACAAAAAACTTAAATTACAAGAAAATAACATACTAGCTACAACCAAAAAATAAAAATTGAAATATTAATAAAAGCTGAAAATCAAAAACATTATTAACAGAAATGAAAAATAAAATTCAAAGATTCCAAAACCAAGTTACGTCACGACGTTTCGATTGTTAGTATCCACAATCGTCTTCGGGTGATAACTGGACTTATTCCTCCGAGACCTATAAATAGTCAGATCTCGGAGTTCAGTTATTTTGTGCTTGGTAAAATTGTTATTTTTGGTTAATCTTTTTATTTTTTTCAGGGATTTCAGATCAATTTATATTATATTAGACACTGGAAGTCCGTACTGATGTAAAACTCCTCAGAATTGTAGAAAGAAACTAGAATTTAGATGGAAAATAATAAACGAATGTAAAGCAGAAGAAAAGTCGAATCGCGTAACAAATACTTAGAACAAATAACTAAATATCGACAAGAACACCTGCAAACTTTCTATTTGGATGAAACTTGGTATGACACTCACGACACAGTTACGAAAGGGTGGACTGATGGTTCGAGAATGTGTATGCCTGACATGCCTGCAAACAAAGGATCACGGCTAATCATTGTGCATTGTGGAGGAAGTGACGATGGATTCCGAATTTTTTGAAATTAGGTGGAACAAAACTTGAGGACTGCAATGTTGACTATCATAAGAACACGGAAAACACATTGATACCAAATTTGAATGCGAATAGTGTAGTAGTTCTTGACAACGCTTCCTTTCATTCGCGACAGCTCATCAAAGTATCGAATACACATTCGAGGAAAGATGAAGTACATAGTTTTTTATTGAATAACAATTTGTATTTTGAAGATTACTAGGTATACTAAAATACAACTACTTGAATTTTCAGAGAGAAAAACATTTGAAAAAGTGTATGCCCTTGAGAGTATTACTGAAAAGTATGGACACAACATACTGAGACTTTTTCCTATTTTTGTGTTTTCAATCCCATCGAGTTGATTTGGGGAAAATTGAAACAAAGCCATTAGGCGTAAAAATAATTTTTCAAAATTTGATGAGATGGTAATAGAGCTAATTGAAAAAGTATCTTATATTTCCGAAGAAGACTGGCAGAAGAGTAATGAAAAAGTAGTTTTAGTTGAAAAAGGCTATATGGAGTTTGGACATTTCCACATCAATTGTGGAAATAAATTCATTATTGATCCAAAAGACGACAGTGACAGTGAAACAAAGAATATGAAAGAAGAATTATCAGAAACTTTCGAAGAAAGTTAGTGAAGTGTTTTGAGACGATCGATGCTCGCCGTTGGCAGTGATGGCCTGCTCTAGACTGTTTTAGAGAAATTTGTTTTTTCAATTCAATCGACCCTGAGGTTTTTCAGTTTCTGGCATAGCAATAGTAGGATCGGCAAAAAACGGCCTGTGTATATGTATGTAGCCGGTAGCCAGGACAGTAGGTGGTTGCGTTGTCGTGAGTGATTCGTTTCACTCATTCATCGATCATCTGGTGAAACGGTGGTTCGAGCCTAGAGGACGAACAATCGATTTGCCTATCGTCCAACTCAAACTAGGATTCGTATGTTAGAAGGTAAGGCCTCAATTATTCTCCGCTCGCACAAGTTTCGAGTTTTGAGGGTTGTCGTTCGTATGAAAAATAACAGCTGGTTGACAGAAAAACAGATTTTTCATAAATATATAACGTGTCTTCCTACAATGATTTCCGAACTTTGACGATTGATAATGGTCATCTTGTTGAAGCTACATCTGTGATAATGGCCATCTTGTTGAAGCTAAATCTGTCAAATTAGTTGTCACTTATTCAGTCTATTTTGCCAAATCACCATAGACGGATATAGTATTCTTCATGTCACGGAATGAGTTCAATCTTCCCATGTTATCGATGACAGTACGTAATGACATTCATTCGCTCATTTGATTACATTAAAGTCGTAATTGATTGTTTTTATTATAACATCATTCAGATTCGGTTCTGAAGAGCTGATAAGGCAGGTGTATTACCGTGAAACACTGGATGTCTACCAGTGAGGATGACAGTATTCCATGTGAGTGAAATATTATTCCTTTCATATACTATATTGTGTAGCAGTCCTGTGAATGATATCTGATTCAATTCCATAAATAATCTGTGGAATGGAAACTGAACAGGAAAAAGTGTGTTTCGTTCATACAAAAGTATTCGTTTCGAAAGTTTTTTTTTTGTGTAATTCAATGTTTATGTGACTTTTTCAACTACTTTGTGTCTGAAAGTTACTTCTTTCCATGAACTACACACATTTGTATAGAGTTATCTTTTCCATATATTTCCATATATTTTTTGTATCAAGATGGAAAAGTATAAAGTCGAAACCTTTCTCTCCCAAAAATTATTTTCTCCTGATATATACCCCTTTCAATATAAATGAGTACATTTATGACTCCAAATGTAGCAACTACAGGATATTTTTCCCATGACAAAAGAAACTTTGTCTTTATTCACATTAAACGTTCACCAGAATCAAACTCCGTCCTTTTCCAGAATACAATGACTTCGTTGAAACCATTTCGAAACTCTATTAAAACTCATTAAATAATTACTCATTTCATCAACTTCTCGATCCCCGTAGACCAGTAATTTCACTTCAGACAACCACGTACTACAGCTCTTTTTCATGTCAAGCAAAATATATTTCAGAACTTTGCTTTGTATGATATCAGCATGAAAATGATCTCGGTTACCGGCACATCTTTGTTCAGAAAAATGATTTGAAGTGTTATCTCCGTTGATTAGCTTTCACCTCCTTACGAACGACAACCCTTAGAAGTCTTAACTGTAAGCAAAGAGTTCATGAAGTTCTACCGTCTCCTAGTGCTGAATTGAATGAGTAGAACAAACCACTTTTGCTAACCAGTTGGTTACTGTCTGAATCATTTGAAATATTCACGGACTGAATGAATCACTTTATACCAACAAAAATGTTTCTATTGTTGTCAAACAATTCAGTTGAGATGAAATACAACGGAACAGTTATCTATAAATGGGTTTACATTCTGGATAGATGCATGGACCAGTAGATTCTGTACTGGTCCATGTTCTATTTTGTTAATATAATTTTTTTGATGAATTAAAAATGGTCATTGATTATATCATTTGAATGAGGAAAATGACACTTGTGAAGACGCTAAAAATCTAAAAAACATCAAACTGTAATGAATGATAGTATTATAACGGGTTTTTCAATGGCCCGTGATGGCCTGTCCAATGTTTTTCTTGGAGAAATATGGACCGATGAAGCCTCAAATCTGAAATACACACCAATCAGTGACTTTTCGGGATTTTCTGATTGATTTGGCCGTTAATTGATGAAGATTCATAGTAATTTCAAAAACTACACCTCAAGATTTGAAACTTTTTCGGGATGCATCATGAGAATTGGTATCGTTCCAAAATCGATAATTTTGTTCATTCAGGTAACCATTCATTCAGAAATGAGCCTCATCTCTGAAGATGATTTTCCGATCAAAATTAGGGCCAGTTGCTAACTGCTGCAGAGCCTATTCATGTCGTAGTCTATGGTCGTTTTTCTTCAGTTCGTAGGTCAGTTGAATTTTGTACGGGTACAGACTCGGGTCACGACGCAAAGTTCACCAAGTAGTGGTCTGCGAGTTCTTGTGAGCGACGCAAAATCGACTGCATCGGATTCTTCTGCACACTCTCACAGGCAGTGGTGACATTTTCGGTAGATCTTGCGTTTCGTCACATGTAGTTGTTGGTAGATTGTTTACTGAACCAGTGGACTCAAATTCATCCACCACATTGCGAATCGTCTTCTAGGTTGAACGATTATGGCGACCATGAAAGAGGTGAAACGTGCGGTACATTGCCTGAACAGAACACCAATTTTTTTTTTAATTTGAAAAAATATAAGTTGCATCAACCCCTAGGGTTATTAGCAACAATACATTAACAAATCATGAAGTTAATACTATTTACAAAATTGAGGCTGGAAATAGTGTGACATTAAAAATAAAAATTGTATCCTGTGAAGAATTTCTATTTCTGCTAAGAACCCTACGACATTTTCTAAGTTGCATTGGTCTCCAAGAACTGTCTTCAATTCTGAACTGATGCTGAACTTTTGTCGTTGTAGTTGAGACCACCCATTTTGATAAAACATTTTTTTCATTTGTATGTGTTGATGAAAGTTATATCCCTCTACGGTAATTTTTCAAAATCAACTGAATAAATGTCAAATAATTCAACAGATGAAGCTTAAACAAGATGTAGGTTATCGATTGTCAAAGTTTGTTAGTTCTTATTGAAAGACCCTATAGTATTCAATTCAATTTTATTTTCAGAACCATTTTACATACAATTATCATTATCAAAGTAATCAATGATGTGAAAATAAATATTATAAATGAAATAATGGATATTGATTAGTTGTTTGAGTTTTTTAATGTTAATATGGTAATATTAATATGGTAAATGAAGCTTTCTTACATTTTTTATGAAATAGAAAGAGGATAAAAGAGAGAAATTAAAATTAGGGTTGAAATAAGCTTCACTTCTACAATATGTGTTCATCTATCTTTCAGTCGAAGTTTGAAAATTTCAGCGATTATTTTAACTTAAGAGTTTCACTAATTTATGGGTAGCCCACTTTTAGCACGACTTACTCTACGTATGCCATAGGAGTATGAATTATTATCAGTGCATATCAACCTGATAGTTATACCTTCCGCCTCACTATACAGAATGTTTCCTAACTACGGTGACAAAATTCAGAGGGTGATTCATTAGGTCGTTTTGAGAAAAAAAAATTCTATGAATATATGTCCAGAGATGCTTTGTTCATGAGATACAGGGCATTGAAGAAAAAAAAATTATTTATGAAATATCATAAATATCTTTACTCCCATTTAGTTGAAATTTGCAGTTATTTGAATCGATAAGACGCTTATTTAGCACTAACTAAATTGAAATAATTAGGTCAATTTGCGTCTCAATGTGCTCCACAACCAACAATATTTCATTTCATTTTTTCAGATTGAGTAACTGAAAATACAATTTTTTGTCGCTATTTGGTAAGAGCTCATCATGAAAAATGAGAAATGATTTTTTTATGTTTTTTACCATTTGTATTGGTAATGGAATGTTACTGCAGTTATGTCCCATTAGGATATTTTTCTAATAATTACAATAAACTGTTACCTATTACTGATATGAATTTTTTATTCTTTTTCAAATGACAATATATTTCTTATCGCTTGTAGTATATAGTTTTGCAGCAGTGGAAGAATATGGTCTTTGTGATATTGATTTTCTCACAATAATCAGATAAGTGAGTAAGTAGGGTGTTATACTTGTGATTTCTGAAGTGATATTTTATATTTGTACAAAAATAATATATCTATCGGAGATCCGTAACCTAACATTCCTTGAATAGTGCGATGTGTTGGAAAGCGTTCATTTTCGAATACATTAGTTTTAAAAATATCTTCTGGATAAGTTCTGATTAATTTAAATGTACCCGAAAAACTGAGCCCCACGCTGTAATACCGTATATCAGGTGACTTTTCAATTAAGTGAAATATAGTTTTTGTACTTCCTTCGTTAGTAAATATATTTTGAATAGTTGAAGTCTATACAGTATTGATTGGAGTTTCAGATAAACCTTGTCTTTCACACTTAGTAATTTGAGAGAATCGTTCAGAAGTTATACCGATAAGATTAACTTGACGCAACGCAGTATGATATTACGCGACGCAGCTACTGTAACACTACGGAGGACGATGTGCGGGGGTAGAGGGTCGTTCTGAGCAATTGTGGGGAACGCGACCTAACGTCGTTAACTGATATATTAGATTTGCGAATTGTTTCTTGTAGATAACATAGATTGATTCTTAAAGCTATTCATTACTTAGTGCAGTTGGTATCTTTTCTTAGTCACTGTATTTTTGAAATAAAATTATGAATAACTACAAATACTTGAAATATTTTTGTATTAACCCGAAGTTCAGGTTTCCAACTTCAAAACTAACGAAATTCTGATGCTAATTTACGCTATACAAAGAACTCACCTGCATATTTCAAGATTTTAAGTTCAGTAGCTTCGGATGTACGTTAGTATAGCTGCAGCTGCAGTGCAATCTTCCTGGTACTATTTAAAGGATCTCCCTCTATCACATCAAATGAAGCTTCTTTTAGTTCAGGCGATGTATAAGTTTCTGATCGTTTACCATCTGCATTTTCATTAAAACTCCCAGTTTTACATAATCTTGCATATAGAGATCTAAATGTTTCATCACATGGATATCTGTTCTGGAAAATTATCCGTGTTTCTTCCGCATTTCGATTTGCTGATCCGTAAATGAATTATACATACTTATCAGCCATTTTATCGTTAGTGAAATCATTCATGATGAAATCACTGTTGATTGACAACTGTAACTTTCACTGATATATAAAGCAGGTGTTCATGATATGTAGAGCAGCTTAATTTTTTTTTCTCAAAAACAAAGCTAGTTTATTAAAAAAAACACAACAACAAGTCAGTGGCGTACTTTTTTCCCAATACTGTTGGCTATCGTGCCCACTGAGACTAAATCGATATGAGGATACTTATGATATTTTATAAATACCGTTTTTTTGTTAACCTCTACGCCCTGTATTCCAGAAACGAAGCAACCCCCGACACATGTTGATCAGAAATATTTTTCCCAAAACTACCTTATACAAAAATCCTTTGAAATTTTGTACTGTGGTTAGGAATCACCCTGTGTATACTCATAAAAATGTATCTTTTGTAAGAATTATTGCCCTACCCTCAAATTCCATTATTCCAAGTATGTTTCGGTATACTCCATTATTGACCGATCCGATTCTAAATTATTCACAGTTGAGTTTACGACGAATGCTTTTTTAACATCTAATAATGTTTTTGTCATCCCCAAATATTATCACTATTTACTTTTTGTGTATCTTATTCAATATTCATTTTCTATCGATCAGCTACGGAGCATTTCAGCCAAGAAATTGAATTATCGGAAACACTATTATGAATATTTCAGAGAATAGAATAAAACTTCAGAATTTGCTGTCAACTGGATGATAACATAACATTTTGAAAGTAAATTATTTATAGCACACCTATCAACATCATTTCAAAAACATATATCATATTTTTTTGTTTTTGCTGTTTTTGGGTACTTTGCGGAATTTGAAAAATAAACGGAGCTCAATCGAAAGTGAATTTGCTATTTCGTATCTTGCTAATATCAAAATCGGGTTATGTGTTGAAATATACAAGAAAAAGTCAATAAAGTCCTCAAATATCGCATTTTTTTATATATATCAAGAGGGAATAATAAATGATTAGTTATATTCATCAGCAATAACATATTTCAATAAGTAAAAATGAAATGTATTCTGCTTACATGATTTTTTCTAATTGAGCTATTCACTCCCAAAGAATGTTGATAATATCATGAAAATACCTTGTGTAATAAATCATTTGACAATCTTGTTCATAATTTGCCTGAACAACTATGTTTTCTGAATCATTTGTTCATTACTAAAAGTAAGTAAAATATAGCAATCTGAAAACCCAAATTTTTTTTCTGAAATTTTGCTTATTGTGATATTATCTTGAGATATTTTGCTTAAAAATGTTTATATTGTAGTTGAGTTGATAGTATACTTTCCTTTTTGTTCGATAAGTCCAAATTTCTGTCATTAAATAAACGTAAGATGACTTGAATTATGTTTGTCTCAGGATATGATGGATGTTTTGAGTCTGTCAAATAGCTTCATATAAACCTAAAAAGTTCATGGGCTAACATAGAAAAAAAAATTATGGAATTTGATTTAATTATTTAATATAGTCGCCTTCGAGGACAACACAACGATTACAGTGGCCATCCGCTTTTTCGATATCATTTTCATAGTACGATTTGAATTTAGCCTCTAAATAGGCCTTAATTTCGACAATTACTCCTCCATCTGATCTGAGAACAGAAAATAGTCGCTGGAGGACAGATCTGGAGAATATGGTGAATGCGAAAGCAATTCGAAGCCTAATTCGTGGATTTCTGTTATCGTTTCCTTTGATGACAAAACACTTTATTTTTCTTCAAATAAGGCTGGTTTTGCGCTTTTTTGTTTTTCAAACGCTTTATAATAGTCACTGTTGATGGTTTTTCCTTTTCAAGATAACATTTCCAGCTGACTATTACATCTTTGAAAACTATAGAGTCGATTCACCACGTACATTCTATTCAGATGACAATGATTTTGATTCTGGTGTGAAATGATGGAGCCGTATTTTCTCCATTATCACTTATTAATCGGATTATATCCGATTAATTATATCATATATATTAATTATATCACATAAATTCGAATTTTTCATGGTGAACAGCTTTAAATACTGCTCACGTTCCTTCAATAATCATATCCTCAGCTACGTCGTTCATCTCAAAAATTTTTTATCACCTGTTTCAATTTTTTCGTCGGTAATAACCTCTTTGTGGCATTCACTGCGTGCTCCGTCCTCGGTGCTCATTTCACCCAAACCACTTCTCAACAGTTGATTTTCCTGGTGCAATCTTCGAATGATGTTTACCAAGCCAAACCTTTGCTTCAACTGTTTTTTTGTCGCTTAATAGCTATGCTTTCTCAATACACGAAATTCATTTTCAACTACTTTCTTCAAACTAACAAAACTTGCTTCACTGAAAATTTCCCATTCTACTAACTGATAATCCGACGGCTGTGAAATTTGTACACGTATGTTTTGTGAAGTTTAGAGTTACCGAAAATCATATCGATATTATACTTGTGGTGCTATCTGTGTGTTAGCCTACGAATTTTTCTGCCTACCTAATAACTTATTTGATGAGCTTTCCATCATTGAAATAATGCCTTCAAAATGGACACAAAATGATATCATTTTGGATAACTAATAACATTTTTTATATTTCGTGATTTTCAATTTGTTATAAAACTAAATGAAAAAAATCATTTTTTTAACATTTTCAATTTATCAGCAGAAATACAAATTTTTATTATTTAAGGAAATACATATTTTCAGATTGAAGAAAATTATTCAATATGAAACATATTCATGAAGTTCAATATTTAACCAAATATTTCAGCCATGAGAAAATGTATATATTGTTGTAAATCATGCCCGAAAAAAAATAACGCCATCTGCCACTGGTAACCATAAACCAAACGAGACGTAGCTAAGAGCGCGCGAATATTCGATGATTCCCCGCCACTCTACCGAACTTCGGTGAAATTTCTGCGGCATTCGATTACGAGATTCAAAGGCTAGCCACGAGGATATCGAGACGGTCATGTGGACGTTATTGTGCGGTACGCAAAGTGATTTAGTAAGGCGATATACATTCAAATAATAGTTTAAGTTTCGTGGAAGTGTTTGCATTTAAAGTGAAATAAAGTCACGTTTGATTATTCAGTGTAGTCAATTATTGATCAACTCACGGGGAAAATCGTAACACTTGGTATCGGAAGTGGAATAATTGACTGAAAAATTAGCGTTTTATGGTGAAAACAAGGGGTGTCAACAAGAAAATGTTCAAGGCTTTGCAAGCGGGCCTGACGGAGAATGAAAATCGGAAAATGAAAAGTGGAAGATGAACGCAGAAGACAGAAAGATGAACGCAAAAAAAAGAAAGAACAATTACGCCGAAATGAAGATCGTGAAATACTGAAGTATTCAAGAAAAACAGGAGAAAGACAGAGATTTGCTGGTAGATATTCAGGTAAAACAGGAAAAGCAGGAAAAAGACTATCAGATGTACCTTAATTTATTTGAAAATTTGAAATCTTCCCAAGTGAGTAAAGGGAAGGTACAGGAATATATTCAGGAAGAATTTGGAAAAATATTTCAGGAAACAAAGAAGGGATTGGAAAAAGTACACGATGAGAAACTTGAAGGGGTCGAAAGGAAATTTGAAGAGAAGTTTGGAGGAGTCGACAAAAAGTTTGAAGAGATTTTTCCGATAACTTTAGAATGAATTACCTCCACCAAAAAGGATTACTGCGGAAAAATACACATCAGAAACGACACCCTCTCCTTCTAGCAGTGGTTTTATTGAAACTTCAACTTACGATGGCGATTCTTCATGGTAAATTTATCGCAGACAATTTGGGACCGCTACGGAAATTAGTGGGTGGAAAAATGAGGAGAAAGTAACATCTCTCATACTGGCGCTACGAGGAAAGGCTTCCGATATTCTGCGAAATATTCCAGTGAACAGGCAAAAGGATTATGAAGCAGTCTTATCAGCTCTGGAGGTCAGATATGGTAGTGAGCACTTTCAACAAGTCTACCAAACTCAACTGAAGGTGAGAACTCAAGGTTCATCCGAGAGTCTACAGAAGTTTAGGGCTGGAGTCGAAAGTTCGGTAAGTCACGCCTACCCAGAAGCAGTTGATAACTTCACCCACTTGATTTGCGTCGTTAGTTCGATCGACGGGGTTCGTGACACGGAGCAACAGCAGTCATTGAGGATAGCACGCCATAAAAAATTTAATATAGCCACCAGTTATGCCGTAGAATTTGGAGCTGCTAAAAATGCTTCAAGACAACAACGAAAAGTTCCAGTGAGGGCCATCAATGAAAAAAAAGGACGAAGGAACAAATCGAGTCATGGTGGGTCTTGAGGAACTCTTTAGGAAATATTTGATGAATGGAACTGTGCCCAACACAAGAAGGCGGCCTAAATGTAAAAACTCCGGCAGAGAAGGACATTTAAGGCAAGTCTGTCGATCACGTCCAACATCCTAACTGGCGTTCTAGATCACTCAAACTGAAGTGTTGAGGTTTGGAAAAACCTAATTCAGCCTGCGTTAAGAAAAGTGCTTCGACTGCTGCATCCCAAGTCCCCAGGTATTCAATTTCCATGATGGGACACAGCAGTAACATATCAGTTGTCGATGGATTTCTGAATAGTCACCACTTACCAGAAAAAGAAATTTCCACTAGACGTGATAAGGTAGCAGGCAGAGACAATTTATGGATAGCTCTGATAGAGAGATGAGCTCCCCTACCTTCCGTCGCTTCGGGTTCCCTCTGAGCCAGAGGGTAACAATTTGTAAGGGCCCCTTGTCTAGGGATACGGACAGACAATTTGAGGAATCACTTGACCATGGTGTGGTACGGTCGTTAACAGCCTCTGTAGATGACACTACCTTCCTGACGAGGCAAGATATCACCGTACCGCAGAAGAAGGATCACGCCTTGAAAACGATAAAAGAATGAGTTGCCAAAAGAACGAGACCGAAATGACGGGAGATTTTCAAGCACGGTCAGCAAGAGAAAGGAATGGGACACCATGACCATTCGAGATGATTCAGTTATCCGGAAGTGGTAAAGCCTGGATAGAAGAACCCACAAATTCCGGATGATCCTTACTAAGACGTGTATCCCAGGTATACTCGAAGAGTTTCACGATGGTCGCACTGGAGGCCATTTCGAAGTAAATAGAATTCTAGCGAGAGTGCGCGAGAAGTACTATTGGGTCAATTGCCGTCAAATAAGTGCTGTAAACGCTGGTGTGAACACAGAATGAATTGGGATCAACAATGAAAAAACACGTAATCTTCAGCGATTAATCTCGCTTTTGTTTGGGTATGTACGATGGACGAGCAAGAGTAAGAAGGCGTCGTGGTGAAAGACGAGAACCCCAGTTTGATGTGGAGAGGCATGTTCGCCATACTGTTGGTTTAATGATATGGGGCGCCAAGTGCATATGGTAGCAGGACACTTTTAGTTTTTATTAGAGGCAACATGATAGCTGTTCGTTACATTCACGAAGAAGTGTAGTTTCATGTCCTCCTATATCTTGAGATCATCGAAAACCCCATATTTCAACAATACAATGCTAGACCGCATGTGGCTAGAGTAACTTTAGACTTCATGTATCAGCATGACATTAACCGCTTACCATGGCTGCCCAGATCGCCCGATCTATCACCGATTGAACATCGAACTGCTGAATTTACAACAGCTCCCACAGACTTTGGCAGCACTTAGACATGAGTTAGAAGCAGGGTGGAATGAGATACCCCAATAGAATATATACCACCTTATCAGGACAATGCCCGGACGTATCGAGTGTATGAGTTTTTGCAATTTCTGCAAATATTTTTGTATCGAGTTTTAAACAAATATCAAAGTCCTTTTTTGCCTATAGTCCTCAAATGTTTTCAGGTAGAACAATGTACGAATACATGAAAATCTAGCATTGAACATTTTTCAACCCTTTTATCATCGTTTCACATCAAACACTGGTCAAGTTAATCAAAAATAAAATCATGATTCGTCTAAAAATAATGTTAAGTTCGAATTAGGTGGCCTATAAACTATACCGATAACTATAAAGTTATTCCTACCCACGTTTAATTTTATACAAATACATTCCAGCTATTCACAGCATTGACTCAAAATAATTTCATATTTGAAAGTATATCTTAGAAAAATACCTACTCCTCCGTCTCTGGATAACCTATCTTTGCGTAAAAATATATAAGGAGCAGAACTTATATTACTGCTGTCAGTACCTGCATGCATCCATGTTTCTGTTACTCCCACAATATCATAGTCCCCAGCAAGGATCTGATTATGAAATTCATTGAATTTTGAAGGTAAGGATTTGACATTCATATGACATATATTCAACATGACCTGAAAGAAGGGTAATTACATAATTTGTGAAGAGAAGGAAAAGAAAGAGAAGTTAGAGAGAAACGAGACAAAAATGCAGAGTGAAGTTTAAATGAATAGTAAAATAGTAACACCTGTCAACAAGCAAAAGAAATAAAGTGATGTAGCAAATCTGCCTCTGGAAATTTCTACAAAAATTGACAATTTAACAAAAAAAACCTCCATTGTATAAATGTATAGGTAATATGGGTTAAATTTTTGACAGGAAAAAAAACATAATTCTATTGAAATCATGAAGTGTACCAAATAATTCATCAATAAATGTATGATGTTAACCTTGAGGAGGCTATGAAAAAGAAGATAAATAATACTGAAAATTACATAAAACTAATATGATTACTTCAAAATGAACACCAAAATAGGCTAATGAAATGTAGTAATATATTAAAAGCATAATTCATAGCATAACTAAAAGTTAAACCCAAATTTAGTTAACGAGTTACATGCCTTAAAATTGTTCAGATACAGATAACGGGTCAATCATGTTACAGATGTTGTTTTACGGAGTATTTCCAGATGTGTTTCAGTTTTAAGACGATGTACTTTATCATTGATTTTCACAAAGATATTCCCATTGAAGGTCCACACATTTTTTCTCGGGACATTCTCTAACGCTTTCTTCATAAAAGTCACTCTCATTTTGGTCAGGTCTTCTTGGATAGATACACTTTTACCTATACCTTTTAGTACACCAGATGGTTTGCCATTATTAAGGACGACGTTTTTATTTGGAATACAAAAACATGTTTTTATATTTTCTTCATTGAATTTTTTTATCTGCATTCTATCTACGATTATTTTGCTGATAATGGTACTAAGAGATTCGTTTGTCAGTAACTCCAAAAAAATGAAGTATTTGGCCCTTGATCTTTGTTTGAGTTCATCTAAATTAATATTTAGTTAAGCGTTTTTTTGAGGAAACAGTTGTATCGAACTTATCTGATATTTTTTTCATTACTCGTTCAACAACACCTTGGAGATATTCCTCATTAAGGAGGTTTTTAGTTTTAGATTCCACTATGCAACTAATTTCTTCTGGATCTTTCTTTGTTAGAACCATACTTTTGAGTTTTTGATCATTATTCCACTCAACTTGAAAAAATTTCATTTCACTTTTCACTGGTGACTCAGAACTGCCTTCTTCTATAGCTATCACGATTTCGAACAATTTTCAATTTTTTCTTTTAGTTTAAATTCAATTATATTACGGCAGACGTACAGACCATTTTCACTCACTTGCCATGTTGCCAAATGAATCTTTATGCCAAATGAATGTTTATATCAGATTTGTTGTGAGCCTGAAATAATAAAATAGACGACTTGGAGGTATTCATAACTGAATGATGGGTCTTCGATATCTTCACAATTCGATATATGTTTCCATTTATTTTTCGTCAGCAAGTGCATTGGATCAAGAATAGGATAAGCATACATAAAAACATGTGAATGATTCAGTATATTCAGAAAGTTATACGTGTATATCTAATATATAAAAATGCATGTTTGAATAGAATAGAATAGTTTATTGGCTACCTGATACATTTGAACAAATATTTGTAGCAAGTCAAAACACAAAAATTTCTGAATATGACGCCATATATACAAATAAAACCATCACAATGCTTGTATAACAGAACAGTGTACATAATAATGAAAACAATCAACCAACTAATGTTAAAAATGAGAACAATTGTTACTCACTCAAAGTCAC
>WOGP01004017.1:0-14505 GCA_015342065.1 Leptinotarsa undecemlineata | reverse complement strand
GTTGGTCCAGCCGTAAGCAACACTGTGTTGCACTAAGTACTGTAGAATCAGAATTTATCGCCTTGAGCGAAACAACCAAAGAACTGATTTTTTTTAAGAAATTGGCTCACGAAATATCCAAGGAACAATTTTTTGATGATTGTTTTCCTATTTTATCGACAATCAAGGTACGATTAAACTAGCCAAAAACAATATAATTTCCGAAAGGTCAAAACACATTGATTTGCGTATGTTTCACATCAGAGATTTGAAGAAGAAAAAACAATAGTTTTGAAATATGTTCCATCACGTGAAAGTCTGGCTGATTAACTGACGAAATGTGTTGCTGCAGTCATTTTGGTGGAGCATTTGAGAAAACTGGGGATCAAATATCCAGGGGGAGTGTTAGAAATGGTTGATTTTTAGTCAGCTCTGTATTGAAATGTTTAATTTAATTTTGAGTATGCTCTGTAGACGTGTTTTAGATGTTGATATTTGTTTTGAAGTTGTTATCAATTTTGATAAATAAAAAAGTCATTACGCAACTTTATTTTCCTCTTTCGATTACGAACGTATTCAACTATATGAAAATAGTTGAACCATTGCAACAAAAAGTTCAACAATTTCTTTGATATTTCTTTCTGATATTTTTCAGGAATTTTATATCAATTTATATTATATAAGACAATGGAAGTCCGAACTGATGAAATAATATGTGAAATGTATATAAAAACGAACTCCGCTGTCCGTGGTTTCCATCTTTCCAAATCAGAAATTTCAAATTTACAACATCCACTCGTCCCTTCATATCCATTTCCATTAACCGCTCTGAAGACAAGTAGTTGATGACTCGAAACGGGCTCTCATTGTAAGTGGCATGTTTCGGAAAGTTCTCCAACCCTTCAGCTAATTTATTAAAAGTTATTATCCCCGACGGTTGAAAATTCTAAAAAGGTCTCTACTTCGGGAGATATTTAATTTGGGCCGATTTGTAAAGTTTGCGGTATCCGTTAGGAGGGTTGTGTTGCCGTCGAGAGGGGTTGTGTATCACGTCGAGTTTAATAATTATCTTTTTAACGAAATGATGATGGCAAGAAGAACGAGTAAACGAATTGGGGGGCGCGGAACGGTTCTTCGGCGGAGGATGATTTTGAAGCGAATTTAATTTCAGGAAACTGGAGTTGCGGGTTTACTTAGCAGGAGTGCAACTGTTTTCCGTTGTTTCAGTAATGTGATTTCTGAACTTTACTCGATAAAATAATTTATCTTCAGTTGCTGATTTGCTCGGAGTCTGAAACTGGCTGACTTCATTGTGGAAGGTAAAATATGTTGGCACTTTGCATTTCGAATTCGGAAAATTGCCGAATGATGGGAGAATTTCGACAGAAATATTTCGAGATGATTAGAAAATCTCAATGGATGACATATTCCTAAAAACGCACTGATTTTTCATAGTATCAATTTTATTTTTGTAATACGAAATAACACTTTTCTTTTACAGATGAGACCAGTTTAAGAACCTACATATAATGCTAGCTGAGCAAAAATACAGTCCATCGACATGTGTTTCGCTAACATAGTTAGCATAATCAGGAGATGACTGAAACTACTCTAACAGTTGTGTTGATGTATCTTCTGAATCTACCAATCGTAGAGGGTGATATAATGGTTGTGGTCGACGACCAAGCTATACGATATAAATGGAAATTAGGAAAAGTCATAGGTGTGCATCCAGGTACAGATGGACGAGTTAGGGTGGTTGACGTCAAGACAGCGTATTCAGAATATCGAAAGCCAGTAACTAAGATCTGCAAATTGGAACTAGAAGACTGAGTTGATTCTTCTAGGGATGGGGAGAAATGTTGATTATTTGATTAGTTTTGAGTTATTCATTTATTTTTTTGATTTTTTTACCGTGGAATTGTTGTTGTTATGGTGTTGTTGAAAAGAAAGAATTTTTATGTAAAACTTAACATTGACAATAAAATAATTGTCCTGACGAAAAAGTGGATATTTTTTGGCAAGCAGGTTTGATACGAAATAACAGGACACCAATCAGGCCTTCATCAACTCCATAAAATCCCGAGCATATCATTTTCACAATATAGACCCATAAAAATTAATAAAATTTTTAAATAACGAATGATTCTTTAGGTAAACGTGATGATATGGCTTGAGCAAATCAACAGTGTGTGAAAGAAACTTAACCAGACTTATTTTGCTACGAAAATCTTAAGTCCTCGATTACCAGAAGTTCGTTACTACATATTCATCACGCTTTAGCCCACTCAATGGTTAGTTCTCTTTCTCTAGATTATCTTGGCTTTTGTTTCTGAACGGCGCATTTAGCCAAAGTGGTTAGCTATAATAGTACAGCTACCAGACTGAGTCATAGCCGGTGGAAAAAATCTTATCTGCATAAAGTTTTGGTCGGTGTATGACAAAAAAAGTATTAGTAAAATGGAATAGAAACTTTTGTTTACTTTTTTAGGTAGTACGGATTAAGGGGTAAATGATAAATGGATACTAAATTCCATTTCAGTCATGAATCAGTTCAGCAGCTTTTTTTGTATGTAGTAAAGTATTTACTAGTTTTTAAAGATTGATACTGTCAAATATGGAAAATAATCATGAAATAACTCAAATTGTTTCAAGCGAATAAATGAATTGAAAGGTGTTTCAACCTCCACTTCAACATTCTAACACTAAGTATTCAAAATTTCATATTTTAATATTTCAAGTTCATAGACATCAAAATTGATATGATCATAGGATATAGAAATATAAAACAATCTCCAAATACGCAAACTTTGCACAGATTGCATACTGAGCATTTTACCTTAGTATAGTGACCCGATCAAAGTTGCAATGTCAGCGTATAAATCTTCATACATTTTGAGGGAGGTCAATATCATAAACAGACAATATAGAAAGATTTATTCAGTATCTATTGATCTTCAGAAAACGTTCCAGCAAAGGTTCCACATCATCTTTTCTTCGATCCTGCTGGGTGGCAGTATAATGTAAGTTTTTGGTGATTCATTGTATTTTTGAATAACATTCTATATCTGATAGAATTCAACTAACATTCATAACAAGAACATTATGCAGAGAGTCACAAATATAGATGGATTTCAACACGCAATAATCACAAAATCGTCGGTTGTTACGTCTATACCTCCAATATATGAGAAATTCAAGAAATAAATGAAAAAACATCGAACTGCTAATCCTATATATTCGTTTGATATATTGGTAGAGCTCCTGAATTCAAAAAAATATTCGAAATGTATCCTAATATGTAGCCCTATCGTAATGTATTCATATTTTGTTTTATTTCAATTGTTTTAAACTATTTTACACTCTATCATGTGAAAATCTGTTAAAATGACAAACCTGACAAGTTTTCAATGTTTGGTATAACTTTTTCGACACATTTGGATTGGAAGATCATCTACCAGTTTCATTAAGGAGTTCGACTCATTCAGTAGAGTCTGAATTAGTTAGAGCCGTAACGAACCCACGAAAGTTGCAGTGGAGAGGCCACCAGAGATCCCAACTTTGTTACCAGATGTGTTTCCCCATGTTTCATCGAACTTGAAGCCAACTGAAACTTCAGAAAGAAGGAATAATGGAGGTCTCACTTATATAACCGTGTATAGTACTCTTACCTGGACCACCAGTTAACGCTGTCCATTGGAGATTCCGTCCCCCAAGGGCCATTTATCTTTCTACGGAACAGACCCGGTTCAATGAGTCGGGCCTTCGAGTTCTCTCCACAGTTCAACACCTCCCGAGCCGGCCTCGGATTCGACCCAGAAGTTTTCCCTATAATTTATTTATTCCACTCGAGATATAAAGTAGCATCAAACGGGGCTGTTGCCGGTGAATGGGAATAAATAAACGCGAACAACGAAACTTTGTGACTTGAAAGACGCTGCCTCGGGCTAGATTTGGATTCCGTGAAAGACAAGGAATTGAAATTTTTTCACGACAATCCGGCGAATTCAAAGATTAAGTCGGCGAGGGAAGTTTCTCTTTCGTGATTTGAAAGTAAAACATTTATGTTTTCCGTTGGGTTGTAGATAATTCTAATGGGATGGAAATTGATGCAAAATGAATACTTTGATGCTTGGACATTTTTTACTGCTATATTATATGAAATGAATCTGAAAGACAAACCTATAATATATTGGTAAAACCTGATGAATGTACCCTCAATATCTAAAAACTGTATTTTATGCCCTCGTCCAATCTCAATGTACGAATAGAATCATAGATTGAGGTAGTGACATCTGTCTAAAAAAAACAGATATAATGAACTTAAACATTCCATATATTCTGAATATCATCAAGGTATACTTTTCGACAATGTCAATTTGGCACTTCAATGTTGTTTACATTTTGGAATGATTTTATAACGTAACCTTACTTCTTTATTGATCTAGAACAAGAGAGCGGTACATATTTCCACTTCCAGAGATAGCTCTTATTTGGAAGCCATCTACAGAGGTTCCTAGAAATACTGTACCCCTACTCAACACTTGTTACTGTAGACATACTTTAATACACCGGGATAAGAGACACTGCAAGCCTTCTAATAAAACAAGGAATTCTATTAATTCTATTTACTTGAGAGTTTCAATAGGATTTTACATCCCCAACATTGAAATTAATTATTTAATAAAATATTCTAAATCAATATTGAATGGTTTCTGTATAAAGAAATCAGAGTATCGATGTTCTGAAATTGTCAACTCTTTTCAATAGTAGCCTTAATAGGAATAATAAAAATATACAGGGTCTTACCCTAAGGTTTGATGCACTAAACCTTAAAACTTCTGACCGAAATGCTATTTTCAGAAACCATTGAATAAATTCGAAGCTGTTGTTTCGTAATCCTCCAAATAGACTCCAGTAACTACCTTAGACTTATACTCTACAATGCAGCCAGATATGTATAAGACCATTTTTTCGTTGTTTTCAATTTATTGAATTCAAAATACTTTTTTTCCACAAAACTTAATGTTTATGTGAGAGTAGTTTTTTCCAAAGGTTTTTCTTCCCAGTTTGTATCTGGAAGTAACTTAAATGCATGATCCACAAATCTTTGTGAATAGTTCATTTGGGGGAGGAAAATCTACTAATGTAACTCGTATGAATCAATATTCATATGAGAGTCATTAATTCGAAAGTACTCTCTTTTCACGTGATTTGATATTCATCAGAAAGTAGTTGTGTCTGGAGGCCTTTCTTCCCCGTTTGTATTTGAAAGTAACTTCTATGCATTGAACTGTCGATAGTTCATTTGGGAGAGACAAATCTACTGATGTTACTGTATAATTCAATATTCATATGAGAGTCGTTACTTCAGAAATACTTTTTCTTACACGCATTTCAATGTTCATGAGAGAATAGTTGTTTCTGGAGGTATTTCTTCCCAGTTTGCATCTAAAAGTAACTTCTAAGCATGACCTGTGAATAGTTCATTTAGGAGAGATGAATCTACTCATGTTATTCGTATTGTTCAATATTCATATGAGATTCATTACTTCGGCAGTATTCTTGTTCACGAAATACAATGTTAATGTGAAAGTAGTTGTTTTTGTAGGTCTCTTTTCGCAGTTTGTATCTGAAAGTAACTCATATGCATTGATTTGCGGAAAGTTTATTTGGGAGAGACAAATCTACTCTTGTTGCTGATATAATTCAATATTCATGTGAGAGTCACTATTTTGGAAGTAATTTTTTCCACATAATTCAATGTTTATGTTGAAGTTGTTGTTTCTGGAGGTGTTTCTCCCCAGTTTGTATCTGAAAGTAACTTCTATACATGATCTGTGAACATATGAGAGTCATCATTTCAGAAAGTACTTTTTTACACGTTATTTAATGTTCATGTAGGAAAAGTTCTTTCTGAAGGTCTTTCCACCTAGTTTGTACCTAAAAGTAACTTCTATGCATGATCTGTGGATAGTTCATTTGGGAGAGACAAATCTACTCATGTCAATATTCATATGAAAGTCATTACTTCAGAAATACTTTTTCTTTCACGTTCAATGTTCATGTGAGAATGGTTATTTCTGGAGGTCTTTCTTTCAGTTTGTATGTAAGAGTAACTTCTAAGCATGACCTGTGAATAGTTCATTTTGGAAAGATGAATCTATTCATGTCACTCGTATAACTCAATATTCATATGAGAGTAATTACTTTGGAAGTGTTCTTTTTCACGAAATACATACAATGTTTATGTGAAAGTTGTTGTTTGTGGAGGTCTTTTTTCCAAGTTTGTATCTGAAAATAACTTCTATGCATTGATTTGTGATTAGTTCATTAGAGGGAGACAAATCTACTCATGCTACTACTATAAGTCAATATTCATATGAGAGTCATTACTTCGGAAGTAATTTTTCTTTGAGGTGATTCAATATTCACGTGAGAATACTCGTTTCTGAAGGTATTTCTCTTCAGTTTGTATCTGGAAGTAACTAATGTGTATGACCTACAGATCATTTTGGAGAGACAAATCTGATTATGTTACTGGTATAATTCTATATTTATATGAGAGTCATTACTTTTTTCCACGTAATTTAATATTCATGTGAAAGCAGTTGTTTCTGGAATTGTTTCTCAGTTTGTATCTGAAGGCAACTTATATGCATGATCTGTTAATAGTTCATATGGGAGAGACAAATCTACTCATGTTACCCATATAATTTAATAATCATATGAGAGTCATCATTTCGGAAGCACTTTTTTCACATTATTAAATGTTCATGTGGAAATAGTTTATTCTGGAGGTCTTTCTCCCGAGTTTATATCTGAAAGTAACGGCTATGCATGATCTAAACATTTTTGTAAATAGTTTCCTTCGAAGGAAGCAAGTTTATTTTTTCGAACAACAAACAAATTCAAAATTCAGTACAATCGGACCTTTCTAAGTAAACTTATATTCCTTTTGTTCGTCGGGGGGTGATTTCCTTTATATTCAAAATTGTAATCAAAGAAACATCATCTGATCCACGCCATTGAGACAGTAATCAACCTCGCGAAGAAAATTGCTATTAATTAAAAGGGGGACGAAACAACATTCATTGCTTCCTTTAATTTCCTCGAGAACGTTTGAATTGAAATTGCCATCAACACGTTTTCACCTCGAGAGTCTGATTAGCATCGTTTGTTCTGGATGGGGTTTCGATATTGTCTTTATTGATATTGCCGCTTCGAAAGGTCACGAAGAAATAATCCACCTTGATTAGAGATGGTGTTAATGACAAATTGAATTAGAAGACGTGCGCTGAATTTGCAGAAAGTGAATCATTTTGATACGAAAAGCGTTTGTAAAGTTATTAAAATCCTAAATATTTTGTTTCTCGCGCTTCGTGGAAAAGTAAGACTTAGTGAAACCATACAAGATGAACAACATAGTATTTTTCAGATCGCAGAATATTTCAGTTTTTCCCAATTACTGTACGCCACTGTGCCGTACGGTTTAGTCACGTGGCCATTTCTTTGTTTTCCAGGCGCTGTAGAGATCACTGTCGAATAACTACTTTCACATAGCATCATAATTGTTTTCCATCTTTCCATGCTGTCTTCGAGTCCAGAACTGTTCATATTCTGGAACATTAAAGCATTTTTATTAACGTACTCTGCTTTCATAAAAAATCATCGATATAGTCGATGGCATGGAGCAAAGCAAACATTCGATTGTGTCTTTCACAATTCCACATTTCGAGTTTTCGATTCTTATTCCAATAAGAGGTCATAATGTATCGTGGTGACTGGCAAGCGTTCATCTTTAGTTCAAAAGGAACAAAATGAACACGGGGTTCCTCAAGGCTCAGTCTTTAAATACCTACTATTCATCGTTTACATAAATTATTCATATCAATACATGCTACCGATGAGAAGTGTTTTTGCTGATGACTCTACTTTCAACAATTGACATCACGTAAAGAATTTGCGGGCATATGCTGAATATTCGTTAGAAAGAACAAAGTACTGGTTTACCACAAATGGACTCAAGGTATACTTGAATAAAAGTCAACAGTTTTAGGTATCTTTCCACACCAGGAGGATATTGTTACTTTGCTGGGCATAACAATCGATGACAAATTGAACTGGTCATATCGTTATTTAGTGCTATTTTCTAATCCGTAGAGTAAAACTCCCAGTCAGCTTGGACTTTCTTGAGGCTACGTATTTCAGTTTATTTCATAGTCATTGGACATATGGCATTCTAGTATAGGGAAATTCGTGTTATTGGGATTTTCATCCTTTAAGAGAAAGTAATGATAATTATGACGGATGCAAAATGTAGAGATCATTGTTCACTCTTCCAAAAAGTGGAAATAATGCATCTGACAACAATTTCCATGTATTTCACTCTTTATTTATTCATTAACAGAAATCTAATTACGATACCCAAGCTATGAGACATGACTATTCTACTAGGCCAGTATATTTACTCACGAGACTTACTACAATTATAGTGATAGTATGTAAAGTGGTGAATAAATATCTATCTCTCTATCTAACTGTATCCAAAAATCTAATGTCTCCAAAAAAAACTGGAATTCAAAAAGGCCATGAAGGGTTCTTCACGGAATTAGGCCCCTGAAACGACTACAGTTAGCTTGTTTGGATGCAAAAGTTCTCAATGTTGTAACAGAAGAGGCAGATATCTGGCAAATTGACACCTTCCTTCAATAGCTGTACGAATCGAAAGGGCAGAATATGACCTTGTGGTTCAAAATATTGAGCGACGGGTATACAAGATGGAAGATCAGGTCAAGGTGGCAAGACAACATGCGTCTCATATGCAATCTGTGATGAACTACAGGCTTCTCACGCCCACAGTATGAGTAGCTACCAAACTATGATTTCTCTATCACAATGCATGTTGCTAACCACGAGGCTTGGATATAATGAAAAAGTTGGTGGCTGCTTTGAAGTAAATAATGAGAAAAGCGGGAAGTACCGCAGAAAACCTCAAGTTCCTGGAGAAACCTTCTCGTTTTTTCCAGTAGCCTCTGCTTGTTGTATATAATCCATCAACTGCTGATTAACTCGAATTTTTCTGGAGGCATATTTGTGAACATTCACAGTCTAGACACTATAGCCCTATGACAGTTCAAAACTTTCCGTAAAGAGTTTCAACAGCCTGATGAACCCAGATGACGTTGAAGGTTCTAAGAACATTGCTGTTCCTAGTCCAGATGAGCTGAATACTCATTGGTAAAAAACTACCAAGAACTTACTGCTATCCGACCAGAGTTTTCAACTTATAGCTGAAGGGAGAGCAGCAAATACCGTTTTTATTTGGAGAGAGATGGTGGGCAGAAATCTGTCAATTCCCAAGAATTACTGTCCGATAACTTGCTTTAACTCGTGTTATAACTTATTTAGTAGTACTTCACACACATAAGTATTCCCTGTAGTTGACTATAGAAATAAATATATGACCAGTAGCGATCAGAGAAAAGAGTTCTCGCTGTAAAAAGTACCTTCCCATCGATAGATGTGTAACGCAGAACTCAATAGACTATCAACGTAACAAACATTTCGATGGCCTGAATCGACTACTGCAAGGAATTTGATACAGCACTACATGAGCTCATTACGCATCCGATTACCTCAGGGTGAAACAACGCTATTCACAAGAGGTAATCTGTATAAAAAACTTTCTTCGTAGCAAATATCATCAGAACTTATCATCGGAACTGTCGGAGTTGAAATTGCCATCACAAATATGCTTGTTCTACTTCTCTGGAGTAGTGAAGTGGACTCGAAAGGAGCTGTATCAACATGACATAAATCTTCATAGAAGTAACTACACAACAGGATGATACCGGATGAAACCTGCAAAGTCAAGAGGATTCAGGACTTTTTTCTATATGGTTTGCGACCTTGAGTAAGTATCACCAGATCTTGTCATCAGACCTGTCGGAGTTGAAATTGCCATCACAAATATGCTTGTTCTACTTCTCTGGAGTAGTGAAGTGGACTCGGAAGGAGCTGTATCAACATGACATAAATCTTCATAGAAGTAACTACACAACAGGATGATACCGGATGAAACCTGTAAAGTCAAGAGGATTCAGGACTATTTTCTATATGGTTTGTGACCATGAGTAAGTATCATCAGATCTTGTCATCGGAACT
Organism: Leptinotarsa undecemlineata; assembly: GCA_015342065.1. Taxonomy (NCBI): domain Eukaryota; kingdom Metazoa; phylum Arthropoda; class Insecta; order Coleoptera; family Chrysomelidae; genus Leptinotarsa; species Leptinotarsa undecemlineata. The sequence continues at coordinate 4,359 of WOGP01004017.1, read as the reverse complement.
GTCGGAGTTGAAATTGCAATCACAAATATGCTTGTTCTACTTCTCTGGAGTAGTAAAGTGGACTCGGAAGAAGCTGTATCAACTTGACATAAATCTTCATAGAAGTAACTACACAACAGGATGATACCGGATAAAACTAGTGAAGTCAAGAGTATTCGGGACTTTTTTCTGTATGGTTTACGGCCACGAGATAGCAGAAATTGAAGCATTTTCTCTCAAGGCAGACCTGAGCAGCTAATGGAAGTGGTTCAATTTTTAAGACTAACGAGGTGTCACCACATATATCACTTCACCTTTGCAGCAGCAGCAGGATAAACCGCAACATGATGTCTTCTTCAACAGCATTGAGGACTTTAGCTTGTCAAATCTGATCTTTGCTTTCCTCAGATTGAGTACTGCGAAGTCGAAAACTGAGGGGTTCATCAGGACCTGCCAGAATGGAATATGGTACACCATTCTGGCAAGTGCATTCACCATCGGAATATTCAACATTTTGCGATTTCAATCCAAATCCATCGACATTACGCGGCCTCGAAAGTTCTTCATTATCACTTTCAGCACTCCTACGGTATTGACGAGACATAGATGTTGTTTCATATGCTTTGAGGGTTATGCGTTGTGAGTAATGAAAAGCACCGAAGTGCAAGTGTCACCCTCAGACTGATAAAAGTTAATGAGTCAGATGAAGTTCTCTTCGACCGTCAGTACAATACGATAATTGTATTTAAAGTGTAAATCATAATTCAGTGCATGAATTACTGAATATCATTCATTTGCAAGAAAAGGCAAGTGAACTTGTGTATTTCTGCCTCATAGTATTAATAGAAGCTCAAAAAGTCAATAAAATATTTATTATAAAAAAAAAATAAATAAATGCGCTAAGGAATGAACTAACATTAAATAGTTGAAGAAATATATAAAAGAATCACCACTGCTACCCAACAGGATCGAAGAAAAGAAGATGTGCTGCATCCTATAAGTGCTCTGCAACCGTTTCTGAAGAGTGATCAACGAATAGTTACTGAATACTCAAAACTTTCTGTTTTTGATCTTGACCTCCCACAATATGAAGGGGGACCCACGTTTCCTGGACAATTATAGGCCCATATCTATCATCTCTATTTTTTCCAAAGTCGTTGAAATAATAATGAAAAAGCGTCTGTATGATTACTTCGAGAGCAACAACTTCTTCTCTCAGGGCCAATATGGGTTTCGCAAAAATCATTCTACTTCTCTAGCTGTCTTTGATGTCGTGAGATCTATTGTTAAAGGATTCGAGAAGAGTGTGCACACTGCCATAACGCTTTTTGACTTGTCTGAGGCTTTTGGTTGTGTATCACACAGTATACTTCTTAAAAAATGGTATTATTATGGAGTTAGAGGGGTATCTCTGTCACTCATAGAATCATACCTTTCAAATAGATATCAGGCGATTTCGATGGTGTTACATCAAATTTTAAATCTATTAAGCACGGTGTTTCACAAGATTCAATACTTGGACCTCTGCTCTTTGTTATTTATATTAATGGCATATGCAATTTCATGTCTCTCTATAAGGCCATTCTCTATGCAGATAATACAACTTTAATATATAGCGATTAATCATCATCTAACATTTCACAAAAAATTAAAGAAGTTGAAAATCAAGCCAACACTTGGTTTCTAGTAAATAAATTGAAGTTGAATAGTGACAAAATTCAAATTCTTGAGTTCACGACTGTAGGTTCAGCTAACAAAAGTGTAAAATTACTTGGTATTACTCTCGACAGTACTTTATCTTGGCACCAATATACAGATCTTCTCGCAAATAAACTATCTAATGTAATATTTATCCTTCGTCAACTGCAAAACATCACAAGCGTTGAGACTCTAAAAATGACGTTCTTTTCATTATTCCACTCACACATCAGCTACGGTATTGTTCTTTGGGGGAGAATTTTCAAACTACAGAAGTTAACTGTAAGAATACTGGCAAGTGCAGATTTCCGGGAGCACTGTAGACCATTATTCAAAAAATTACGTATCGTGCCGTTGCTAACATTATATATTTATCAGACTCTACTGGAAATCAGAAAAAATGCTCATTTGCTAAAGAAACAGTCTGACATACACCAACACTTCACGAGAAATGCGGACAAGGTGAGAACATGCCGTTATCGTTTGATCAGATCAAAAATGAAATATGTTGATATCTATCTTTTCAACTCTCTGCCAAATAACTTTAAAGAGCTTAGTATCACCAAATTCAAAAGAGCCATCAAGGAAATGCTACTCAGCCAATGTTTTTACTCAGTCTCGGAATACTACGATCATTTTAGGATAGTTCACGTCAGCCATGTCCACTCGAGATGAAACATACTCATCGGTATCGATTGTACTGTGGTAGTTTGTAAATACCCCCATTCTCATAGGTGAATATTTATTTGGTTATATATGTACGTAGGTAACCCCTGTGTTGCTTAATATTTTTATATTTTCACAATTTACTTCCTTGTTTTATATGTTTATTTAAGAAAGCCTATACACTCGACTTGCTACAAACATAAAAATGTAACGTAGTTAATCATTATTATTATAAACTATTCTATTCTATTTATAAAGATTCATATGCTGAGACTCCAACTTTGATCGAGTCACCGGACTGAGGTAAAATGCTTAATACGCATCCGGGCAACGTTGCGTATTTAGAGATTATTTTATATTTCTATATCATGTAATCGTATCAATTTTGATGTCTATGAACTTGGAATATTAAAAGATGGGATTCTGAATACTGTGTATTTTTGTTTTAGAATATTGAAGTTGAAGTTGAAACACCTTTCCATTTAGTTATTTTTTTGAATGAATTTGAATTATTTCATGACTATTTTCCATATTTGACAATAGCAAGACATTTACAAGTTGACAGCCTGTCATCGAAACAGTTTCTGGTGGAAATATATCTCTGAATGCACAAGGGAAAACCTACAAAAGTAGTTTACTCACTGGATACACAATCAGAGGACATCTGAATGGAGTTCGTTTATATAACGGTGACGTGTTGCGATTAAAGTAGCTGCAGTTTTCAATTTATAAGGTAACACTGATGAACTCACCCCAAGTGGAACTAAATACTCGTTCAAATAATCAAGTAGACATCGTCTTGCAAACAGTACGTCACACATATAAAATGTGACATGATACATCCCATTCGAGGGTGTAGCTTACACAAACACTGTCAAAGTAACCCAGTATATAAATGAAGTATTTATCTTTCAGAAAATCAACCGTTCTAGAATGTTTGTGCTGTTTGAGTTATGGAATTTATTTGCAATTTCTTCGCGGATATAAAGTACTCGGTGTTGGAAAGTGGATGAGCTCACCATGATTTCTTATATTTATGTTGCGAATGGTGGTTGGGTCGAACGAAAGTGCACTTTAAGATAGAATAAATTAAAATTGTCTTGGACGAGTGGAGTTTGGTGAAGAATTATTACTTGGATGCAGACGGCTATAGATTGAATGATGCAAGGGAGCCTGAAAACATTTTCGGAAGGCTTAATACAGAGGCGTGAAAAAATTGCTGAAATTTGCAGCATTTCAGGAAGGATAGGGATCTCTATGATTTTTCAATGAAACTCGTGCATTTGGATGGTGTAATGCACTACAGGAAAATCCCTGAGGCGCTATAAGAGCAGTGCCTGTGCAAAAATAGTGATTCACATTGGATTTGAATCGCAAGAGATTGAATCCAGTTGAAAAAATTTTCTCAGGAAGTTCATTCCAAATAAACGCAGTTCTCCAGATAAAAGAGTTCTGTAACAGTCAATTCCGAGGTGAACTGGGAAGTCGGCGGCTTCAATGTACTTCATCACCTATGTTTTTGTGTGTGTTTCTATTATGACATAGTCTTAATATTATGATCGGATATACTACATCTAATGATATAATCTATATTAGGATGCTTCTATTCGAAATGAATGAACGATTGATTAATTTTATTTGATTGGGTAGGGTGAGTATAATTCTACACAATTCACACAACACCTATTGCTGATAGATGTTTTAACACACAGTGTCATCTTCTGAGCGAGTTATAAACTAACCTAGGTATAATAATAATAATAATGATAATAATTATTTAGGTAATAGTTAGGTTCCCCTAACTATTATAACTATTATAATTATCAAAAGTTCGGATCCCCTTCTCTGCATGGTCCGTAACCATGAGACAGCAGGAATTGTAGCATTTCTCTTCAGGGCAGCTGCCCGAGCAGCTAATGAACTCGGTATAGTTTTCGACACTGAACGAGGTGACCACAACTCTGTCACCGAGTTGGAACCTGTTCAGCAAAAAGCTCAGATAAAAGCCGCAGAGAT
>WOGP01004016.1:0-14507 GCA_015342065.1 Leptinotarsa undecemlineata | reverse complement strand
TACAGATGCAGATACTCTTCGAAATTAGAAGTGAGAAAATCTATTACAAATTCAGAAAAATAATGAAAGAAGCTGCATTCAATAAAGCATGCTATAATCTAGAGAAATTTTACAGTGAAACTCTGCTATGATTTTATTTCAGATGTGATTTTATTCTCAGTATGTACTATTTATATTTTATTTCCTTTTTTAGTTGATTTTTATGTAATTTTTTCATATACTCCCTCATTTCATCTATATCTAACATATATTTATTTTTTGACTGATTAGTAAAGGATTGTTCTACTTTTGTAAATCTTTTGTATGTATAAAAAAGCACTCTTTGACATTTTCAATAAATTGATAGATGTAGCCGTTACTACGTGGTAGGAGATCATAATGAAAAGAGAAATGAAAATTTATATGTTTTGTACCACTTTTAATTGTAACTAACGTTACTACAGTTTCATTTTCAAACTTACTTACACAATCAGTGTAAGTAATGTAATGTGTAAGTAAGTTTGAAAATGTCCATATAGGACGAAACTGCAGTAACGTTAGTTACAATTAATAGTGGTATAAAACATAGAAATTTTCATTTCTCTTTTTCCCTAAGATGCTGTGACAATAAGAACGTTGTTAGTTGGACAATGAAATATATTTCTCCCTCTCTTTCTCCATCCTAAACAGGATATTACAGGTCATTGAAAAATTCACTGAACATTCCGTCATATAATAATACTGAATAATTTCATTTCAGGTATCATACCAAAAATAAGTCTAATGAACGATATAAATGGACTTCATTAGCTGCAGCACTTTCGTTCATTTTATTTCAATTCAGTTAATTTCATTTCAAAATGAACTTTATATGAAGCTGTGTAGTTCATGCAAAGAAGTAACTTTCGGACATAAATTGGAAGAGAAAACCCTTTCGAAATATGAACATTGAATAACACGAAAGAAAAGATACTACTTTCACACGAACATTGGATTATACAAAAACACCTTCTCCTATTCAGTTTGTACTCCAAACATTCGTAATGAGATTAAATCTAATGTCATTCACAGAAACGCTACACAATATCATATACAGTGTGACCTACTTGAAAGGGAGACATCTTTGTGAAAATTTCATGTTTTCTCCGATTTCCAAGAACTTTATTGTCCAGTCAATTTAGGTCGATTTAGGCCTGTATTTCGGAAAGTTGACATACCCAGCTGTAAATTTGTATAAACCTTGTAATTTGATATCATAAAAGTATTCTCAAAATTCACATAAGATTCAACGGCCGCAACTTCAAAAATTGGGGGTCAAAAGTAAAAAAAACGACTTTTTGCAAGTTTTTGCTAATATCTCGTTTCCAATGGATTTCATGCTAATTGTATTGATTATCAATATTGTAGAGAATTAAATTCGTTACAATTTTGTTTCAAACATTTTCTCATACGTTGAATCGTTTTTGAGAAAGAGGGCAGCGCGAGCGGAGATTAAATATTATTTGAAATCAACTGGTTATTCCGATAGAAATCAGCTCATTTGAGGTTTATAAATTATTACTTAACGAATACTCATAAATAATTTTCTTTTTTATTAACAAATACATCAACAATAAACAGGCCAGAGGTGATGCTGATGTTCTCTTGATTGAGACAGCTATTGAAGAATCTAAACATCAAAGAACAGCAATTATAGTCGGTGAAGATATTGATTTACTTGAGATTTTATCTCTTGAACGAGAAATTTTCTTTAAAAAAGTTACCAAAGCAAATGTGAAAACGGAAATATATTTCTCTAAGAGTTTCGTCAAATGTGTAAGTCTTAAAAACACATGTTGTTCCTTCACGATTTAAACGGCTGTGATACGACTTCTGCCCTCTTTGAAAAAGGAAAAAATAACGTTTTTTAGAACATTCGAAAAACTATCTAATTTGAATGAACATGCCGCAACATTTGAAGAAGAAAACTGCCCGGTGCAAAGATTATTTGATAGTGGATTGCAAACTTTATAAGTTGTTTATAATACTCCAAAGTCTGTAGATACTATTGATCATCTTCGTTTTGCACAATATGTCAAGCTAACAAAGCTCAATAAACCTGTGCAGTTATCAAATATCCTACCATCAAGTGGAGCAGCTCATCAACATTTTAATCGTGTTCATTACCAAGCTCAAACTTGGTTAGGACATGATTTGGAACCCCGAGAATGGGGTTGAACAATGCGTTACTCAATACGATATTCTGTAACTGCAAAAGTTGTTGTGGTTAGCTTGTGGCCAGTAATGGGCAAGCTTGTCTTAATGCTGTACCAAATATTAACGAAGATAGGTCCTTTGATCCAGAAATCATGGAAGAATTGGAAACGAATCTGGGTGAAGATGACAATGAAGATGATAATTTTTACACCTGCGAGAAGACGACGACGCTGAAGAAGAAGAAAATTGAAATTAAAATTCATTATGCTTTTAATTATTTTATCTGTTTTTTTTAAATTTGACATTCGCAAATGTATCAAATGAGATTTTTTAATAAAAACATTATTTAAAATTTTATTTCTTTTCTATCCATTTTTATTTATTAAAGAATAATTACTATAGATTATATTTGAATTATAATGTAATACAAATTTATAACTACACGAGCAGGTCAGTGTTATTAAATAAATTGATACTTAATTGACAATAAATAATTAATGAAAAAATATTGAAATATAATATATTTGTTATCAAAAAATGAAAATTATTTATAATTATCTATTGAGTAATGATTTAAAACCTTAAATGAGCTGATTTCGATTGGGACAACCAGTTGATTTCAAATAATATTTAATCTGCGCTCGCGCTGTCCTCTATCTCAAAAACGATTCAACGTATGAAAAAATGGTCGAAACGAAACTTGTAGAGAATTTAATTCTCAGCTATGGTGATAATGAATACAATTAGCATAAAACACATTGAAAACCAGATATTGGCAAAAACGTGTAAAAAGTAGTTTTTTTTAATTTTGACCCCCAATTTTTGAAGTTGCGGCTGTTGAATCATATGTGAATTCTGAGGATACTTTTATGATGCCAAAATACAAAGTTCATACAAATTTACAGCTGGGTATGCCCACTATACTAGGTAAACCCCCTAAAATGACTGGACTATTATTTGGAATAAGAACAAGAAACTGTACTTGTGGACCAAATTTAATTTTCTTTCTACAAAAACCAAGGCCTGTTGCGAATATTTTCATATCGTATTAGCGATTGAAATAGGCATCCTTCCAAACGTTGGTTTAACAAATGACTTTTTTTTATTATGTCTCAAGGAAACTAGCTGAAGTCTAAATACAGCTTGGCCAGGTATCATACATATGTTATGGAACAAGTAATGGGCTTCTCATTACTTCCCTTACCATACAAAAATTCTATACGTTTAAAAAATCAGGAGTTTCATATTTGCCTCTGAAATGGATTTGCAAAATATATCATAAGTAGTCCAGAATTGTAAGAAGATTGAAAAATTAACAATGTTCTTTCTCAAATCGTGAATCTCTCATAAAAAAGTAAAAAAAATAATGTTTTCTTTTATTATATTTCACAAATAATATCGACACACGAACAGTGGTAAAAGTGGTAACAAGACACAAGAACAGTGGTAACAATTCGAAAAGGGAGATTAGTTAAGTACCCAGACATAACCTAAACAATAAATTATTCCATGGACAGAATTACGAGGGTCTCAATCATTCTTGAAAAATCAATGACCAGATTCTGTCCAACATGTGCAACATAATTCAAAGTTGGAAATTGGTAAAATAAAATCGTATTCGAAATTATTGGAATAAAAAGGTTTTGGATTTCTACTTCTCGATATTTTTACATATACATGTGAGAATCTTCCGAAAAAAGAAAAGGAACTATCGATTTCAAACTATTAACTCTTTACAACGATGTGCAGATGATTTGTGTGGGAAAACTACTGATCATTGTCGAGCAAGGTGAATACCAAATGATGATAGTTTTTTGCACAGTGAATCGAAACTTTCACAGTAGTCAAATATCAGAATTTGAGGAAGATATGATATATTATTCTGCAGAGTAGATTCCTGACTTGTCTAGGAATCTATGCGATGGTATTTCACCGACACTAAATGGGAAACATCTGTATATCGAAAACCCACTCACACAGGACAATATCTGAACCAGAAATCCAACCACTATCAATCTACTAAGAGATGACTCATCAAGACTCCAGACCAGGCCTTAGGGCTCTGTAATCCAAAGGAAGGTCTCGAAAGGAAACTAGGCATAATCAAAAACGACCTTCAACGGAATGGTTAGGTTAGGTTAGGTTAAATCCAAAGGGACCCGCAAGGGTTTATTGTGGCTCATACCTATTCTCACTCGGCCAAACAAATCCGGCTTCTTAACGAAGCCGATTAGTTTATATGGTGAGTGGTTTTTCAGGTCGGATGGTAAGAGTACGGCTCTGCCGAACTCTAAAGACCTGATTCGGTCCCCAGCGGGGCAGCCACAAAGTATTGGCTCTGTTGAAGAGGTTGTCGGATAGTCAAGTTGCAAGATTTCCACCTTGATACCCACGACAACCTTCCCATATGAGGGATTTTGCACGTCAGCTACACATGACGATGCCTTAGATTCAGCCGTGCAGGACTTTTTTGCCACTGGTTTTGGTGAAACCTCACTAGAGCGCAAACGTTTGCTAACCTGCTCATGGGGGGGTTAGTTCCCCCACCTGAGACAGATTCTGCGTACGCTGCAGCTCTTGCTCCTGAAATTAATTTACAGGTAGGTCAATTGGAGTCGTAAACTCGTCATTCACCTCATCTGTAGACTCGCTCCTGAACTGAATTTACAGTGACGACCGTTGGAGTCGTAAACTCGATATCCATCTCCTCTGGAGACTCGCTCCTGAATTACAGTCACAGGGAGGTTAGTTGGAGTCGTAAATTAGACAACCATCTCCTCTGTAGATTCGCTCCTGGATTAAATTTCACAGGAAGATCTCGCTTCTGTTCTAAGTTTACATGGAGGTCAGTTAGAGTGTAAGCTCGACATCCATCTCCTCCATAGACTTAGCATCAGAAATATTTTTTTAAATTTACTATGTCCATAAAGGTCCCACGAATAGCTATGGAAAGTAGGTCAATCACGGCAGAGCCCCATATTATCGTGACAAGGCGAAGCTACGACGAGAGGGCGCCCGGTATCTCGAAGGTTCCGTAGAGACAGCTGATAGGGTAATTGTCATTCATCCTCTCGGCACGGATACACACACCTTAGGATTAGGCCATCGTTGGGATACCATTCAGTTAGGAAATGAAAGAACCACAAATGATTCTGTTATTCCCGTATCCAGCGGGGCTACGTGGAAGCAAGTATCCAATGGCTGCAGGTTTGCTCAACCTCCACATCCCAAGCCAATGCACTCGCCGAAAACAGCATGTTCATGCCGTGAAAGATGAACAAGGACAGCCAACTCGCCAACGGAATGGTTACTCCAGAATGATGGTAGAACAAGCTTCAGCTAGAATACAGCAAGAGCTCCACAAGGAAGAGAAGCCTCCACAACTAGTACTTGTACTTCCCTACAACTAAGAGGACATTGAAAGTTTGCATTGCTGAGCACAAGAAACACACACAGCGATGAGAAACCAGCAAATCCGGAATACAGAGCATGTTTGGACTCATCAACATAATATCAGTTGGGCTCAAGCTGAAATCATCAACAAAGAGGAACACTGGTTTACGAGAAAATTCAAAGAAGCCGCATATATGTTGTCCAATAACGCATTTAGTCAAGTTAACATATGGAAACCTCTTATCAAACGAAAAACGACAAAATCCCGCCAAACGGTCATCTCCCGCTAAAAACCAGTGAAATGGCGAGAGAGAGAGAAGAGGGGATAAGTGGAAGCACTCGAATAACCTTCAAATAGTCGGATCTCGGAAGTCCAGTTATCACGATTGTGGATACTAGCAATCGAAACGTCGTGACATAACTTGGTTTGAAATCTTTTAACTTTCACTTTTATTATTTTTCATTTTTTGTTAATGATAATTTTTTTTCAGCTTTTATTAATATTTCAATTTTTATTTTTTGGTTGTTGTTTGGTTTTTAGGTTATTTCTTTGTAATATCAGTTTTTTTGTTCAAATAAAATTGCTATTTTCGGTTAATTATTTTGATATTTTTCAGGAATTTCAAATCATTTAAAATTATATTAGAGAGTGGAAGTCCGAACTGATGAAATGATACCAAACATTTGCTGGACTACAGTAGGGATGAACTATGATGTCCAACAGGCCTTCTTACAGGACACTGTCCTTTGAATCATCATATGCAGAGACTCGGACTGTCAGAAGACAGTCGCCTCTGTTTGGAAAATGATGAAACAGCAGAACCCATACTATGTGCTTGCCACGATGGGGACCGAATCAGGTTTTTAGAGTTCGGCAGAGCCGTACTCTTACCATCTGACCTGAAACATCACGCACCATACAACGAAATCGGCTTCGTTAAGATGCTGTGTTTATTTTTCGAGTGTGAATAGGTGTGAGCAACAATAAACCCTTGCGGGTTGTGGTGGAGGGTCGAACTGACCCACTCACTTTGTACCTAACCCAACCTATATAAAGTAATCGGCATTGAATCAAAGAATTCTAACGTCAATGTATTCCAGGTGACTCTGAATTTTTTTGAAAGTGAAATTTAAGACAGGCATACTTTTCTCTTCTGAGAGAAAAGTAGTATAATCACGAAAATTTTTATTATAATTCCAATTCATAAAATTTTTAGTTTTTCATATTTTTGGGAATCTTTATTTCTGAGTTTGCACAACTCTTGACACATACACACACACACACACACACACACACACACACACACACACACACACACACTGTCAAAAGAAATATGTAAAATTACATAAAAAACGTTGACAATTAGTTGCCAACGTTCATTTCGATGTATAATAATAATCAACTGCAACAGTTGCAGAAAAAAGGTACTTTGTCAAACTCATTGTTTTTATTCGTCAGTTTTCAATATTTTGGTATTACCTTTATCCACTCGTGTTGAGAACAACAAAACTAACGCATGCACTTCCAGTCGCGGTTTCTCAACAAGGCCAGAGGAATAAACAACAATATAGGGTACAGAATTAAAAATTGAAGTCTACACACAAAAGGACATAAATTGTATTCACTATTCCACATATTTCGTACTACAAATGTAAATTTAGTGCATTTCATGCTGCATCGCATCAAACGGCTGGTGGTCAAACATCAAAATAAAGTCTTCTGTGTCATTCTTCGCTCGTCCAGAAACGACATTTATGTAGCAAAGATGCCCACTGAAAAATTTACATAAACTCTTTTTGCATACAAACAGGGGATATATTCAGAAGAGTCTGCCGTTTATTAAGTTCATTGTACAGGAAACTCAGTAGGTTCTTTGGATGTTTATTATACAGCGGGAAATAATAATATTTCAAGTGAACGTCATAGTTTAGTTTTCAACTCAGAAGTGATTTTTTTGGTTCGGTTGACATGAAGCTCAGATGACATTAATGACGTGGCCAACGTCGTTCTCAATGAAATAAGGACCGATGACGTCGCCAGCCCAAAATCCACACTAAGAAATAATATTATAAAAAAAGGAAAGGTACTGCTTCGTTTCCTTCTGTTCATAAAAGACGACATATTCCTCATCGCTTACAAGTGATTTTGGTAAAATTGGGAACACGTGTGAATCGTTGTATTCATGCCACGTGCCAGTATATAGGTGTCTGCAATATGATGTGTAATGTCCGTTGTAAGTAGTCGCACTGTCATTTGAAAATGCATATAGATTATAACGACAAGGAGCCACATTGTCTGCTGCATAATTGCTCATATCTAATCCATCTGAAGAAAAGTCAAGGGAAACATTCAATTTGCATCTGAATCTTTCCGTTGGAGAGAATCTTTTCAAATGAATTACTAAAAATAGATTGATAAGGAGTTTGTACATTTTCTCCTTTGCTTGCACCTCGAACACATTCGTTTTTCATCTCCATCCAGAGTTTCCTCTATTGTGAAAGAATCCAAGCAATGTGACAAACTCTATTGGCCAGTTATTTGTGGTATGGGAAGAGACAAATCCCAGAAAGCATCAAAGGTTACTGATAAGTGTCCACAGTGTGTGCACTTCATAGTTGATTTCAATGGACCAACGAAATAGTCTACAATCTTGGAGTTGTTCATATTCAAATATCTCTGCCAGGACTCTTGTGCTTTTCCGTTATCTCTCAATTTTTCGTCAATCTCAGTCAAGATCGGTTCAAGTTTCTCAGTAATTCTGTTGAGGTCCTCATGTAAACCTTCTGAAAGGTATCGAAGAAATTCGTGAGCGTCTTGATTGGCAGAACCCATGAATTGAGGGGAAAATTTTTGAATCTGGTTTTTGAAGTAGACTATGTTAATAGCTCTATCAGATGAATCTTCTGACCACAATTCCTTGATAACTTCTGCGAACGCTGTGATTAAAACACCTTTTATACCAGAAATACTAGTATTGATATCTTCTATGTATGTATCCTTTTTTAGGTATTCCAGCAATCATCCCGTGTTTGAAATAGGTGTTTCCAAGATTTTTGAACCCATTCAACCCAAGAGTTTTGACTGAAGAATCTTTCACCGATCTATTGTTGCAACTACGTTTGCCACTACTATCTTCTTCTGAGTAAACACGGATACGATGATTCACCCCTTCATTGGACTGGTGGAATAAGGAATTCGAAGCAAAACTGCTCAAAACTGAATTAGATATTAGTTCTTTTGGGGACTCTGAGGGCTCAGCCAGGGGACCAAACTCAGCCTCATTTAGAGTCCCAAATTCGACACCTTGGTTTGTTCATGTACCCATTTATTCAGAAATAGACCTCACCGCTGAAGATGGTTCTTCAATGAAAATTAGAGACATTTTCCAACTGCTCCAGAGCACATTCTGCTAACTTACGTCGTTGTCTATAGTCATTCACCTTCAGTTCCAGGGTCAGTTGGATTTTATACAGCTGCAGGCCTAAGTCACGACGCAAAGTTCACCAAGTTTTGGTCTGCAGAAGGCCATTGAGTGGGATATCGTGCCACTTAGCTGAAGAAGGAATTTTATATTCCAACTTGGATTTTTATGGTTTTGTTTGAAATTCTCAACTGGAATCTACATAGTATTGTTTTTCGACAACCATCCGAGAGTACCCACTTTCCGGATCCTTTTTTTTTTCGAAAAGGTAGCAGTTTTATGGCCTAATACGTACTACTTACATCGTTGTTGGCATTGTTAATATGGAAATAACATACTAGTTACAACCAGAAAATAAAAATTGAAATATTAATAAAAGCTGAAAATAAAAATATTATTAACAGAAATGAAAAATAAAAATAAAAAATTGAAAGATTCCAAACCAAGTTACGTCACGACGTTTCGATTGTTAGTATCCACCACCGTCTTCGGGTGATAACTGGACTTATTCCTCCGAGATCTGACTATTTATAGGTCATTCAGGTGCTTTCACCTTGCTACGCTAGCTTGACTAAATGCGATGTTGGACAACACATACGCGGCTTCCATGAATTTTCTCCTAAACCAGTGTTCTTCTTTGTGGATGATTTCAGCTTGAGCCCATTTGATATTATGTTGATCAGTCCAAACATGCTCTGCTATTCCGGATATGCTGGTTTTGTCCTCGCTATGTGTTTCTTGTGCTCAGCAATGCGAACTTTCAATGGCCTCTTGGTTTCACCGACGTATGATTCTCCGCACTCGCAGGGTATCCGGTAAATTCAATTCTTGGAATCGCAATCCGGGTTTGGTGGCCTGGTTTTTGTGAGGCTGCTTCGGATAGTGTTTCCAGATCTGAACCAGGTCCTGATGTTATACTTGGACCCAATCATTCTAATTCTTTCCGATAATCCTTTGATGTAGGGAAGTACAAGAACTGGTTGTGACGGCTTCTCTTCCTTGTGGAGCTCTTGCTGTCTTCTCATCACTCTGGAGTAACCATTCCGTTAAAGGTCATTTTTGATGATGCCTATTTCTTTTTCGAGACTTCCTTTGCATTACAGAGGTCGAAAGCAGGGTCTAGTAGAGTTTTGATGATTCATCTCTTAGCCGATTGATGGTGGTTGGATTTCTGGTTCAGATATTGTCCTGTGTGAGTTCGATATACAGATGTTTCCCATTTAGTGTCGGTCCTCTTCACAATACATCTAAGAAAAGCAATTCGTTGTGGGCTTCTTTCTCCATTGTGAAAGGACTCATGTTGTTGATGTGCTTCAGAAAATTGTCTAGTTCTGCATTCCCATAGTTCCATATTATGAAGGTCTCGTCTACGTATCTCAACCAGACTCGGAGCTTCTTGTGGGCTTCTTCAATGGCCAGAGAATATTCTTTCCCTGTAATTTCAGTTTTTTGTGTTTGGCAAAATTGTTATTTTCGGTTAATCTTTCCATTTTTATTTTTTTCAGGGATTTCAACAAATCAATTTATATTATATTAGGCAATGGAAGTCCGAACTGATGTAAGTCAATGATTTGTTCTCGAAATTGATGGAAATGAAGAAATGCAAAACTATTACAAAAGATACTTTTTGTTCGATTAATTGTGAAGAAATTCATATTGAATACAGGATAACGAAAATAACTTTTTTATGATTTCTATTCAGTTTTTCATTTGTTAAGACCGAATTCGGGTTGTAAACTATTCAGTTCACTTGTGGATTGTTTACAAACTGAAACCGATCGTAACAAGTTGAACAGTCAGTAGAAATCAGACAAAATTTAATTTCTTCATCTTATATTGTTACAAACTATATTGTTTTGGCTTATTTGGCCCTAAAATCTAGAATTGTCGAATCCCCTACCTTTTGACGCTTGTACTCTTTGTTATAAAATGCCATTTCAGTAAAGAAAAATGTAAACATAGCCTGTTTCCCAAATGTTATTATACAGATATACAGGATACACAGAGATATACAGGAATTTTCGTTAGGATAACTTGATGATTAATTAATTTGCATGATGAATTTTTCTAAGTTCCATATCTAACCATCCGAATTCAAGTAATATGTGTGATGTTCTTCAAAACTTTTTTATGGTATATATCAATCTTATACAAGAATTTTGTACTTTCTGAATTTTTTAATATAAACAGTAGACGGATTTGGACCATATACCAAATACGCAAAATTAAAATTTGACAAAATTAATGTTTCACAGAATATTATTTTAACCCTTCTTGGAAAAAATTGCCGGTTCCCATAAATAAATTTTAATGGGCTATATGCACGTTGAATTAATTTATCGATATGTTTTTCGAATCTTAGATCTGAGTCTAAGATGACTCCTAAATTATTTATTTGCTTATAATGGTGGAAAAATCATAAATTTGAAAAGACACGGTGTTTGGAAGTCTACCAATATTGCTGACGAATATATTGACAATTCACTTACAAAAAATTTAAGTTCCAAGACGCTTCAAAAGTTATCAAATGAAAAATTCAGTGTGAACCGAAAAATTCATCTTCTTGTTCTGACATCAACGAAAGGCATTTATCTATACCAAATGTTTCAAACTAATTGTGAATGCGGTTGACGAAAAATAGTTTTTTGGACTCGCAAACTCCAGGACTTGCCTACAGCTCATCGTAGAATTTTGCCTACTCTTCCAGTATTTTACTGACTTGTTACGTAAATTACTATTTATTGTTGCAAATTAACTATCTTTTCAAATTCCAAACAAGTGAAAAGTGTCATCTACTCTTATTTATATGTGCCCAGGTTTAGGCATACCGAAAATTGAATTCATGGGAATAAAAAACTAGAGTTTATTTAAACTGAATTTGAAGTGATTATCTACTGGAGACAAGCTGGAAAGGAGCATTCATAACAACAAATTATGCAATAATTGCAGAACATTAAATTTGAAGTTTTATAATTCCGATTCTATTACAACTGCACACTACTTCATTTCACTGCCATCTACAAGTCACTTCTTGAACTTTAATGAATTGTCGGTAACTTTTATGTGAGTGTAGATTTCTTGAAATAGTTCAGCGTCATGTCGTTGGCGCTGTCAATCGTTGGTTATCCTTGCTGTTTCCTCAGGAAAATATGAGAGGGACAACTGTAGAGGCCCACATTTCAATAAAGAACCCTTTTCGATGTAAAAAATGTTCGTTCCAGATGGACTGATGATATAATTGTTATTATTTTAAATAGATGTCTTTGTTAGTGGGCTTGAACAGGGAGAGCTATTTTTATTCATAATAATAGTATATTATTCAACAAGCGTATAATTATTATGACTACTGTTCATGAGAGTAAATTACTGCTGTTTAAAAAACGTAGCAATATCTTTTAATAACATATAAAGAGAAAATTAATTGTTTCATGAGTGAAGCATTTTTTGATTTTTTAGTTAGTTTTTTCTTGGTTTTGGGTATATTTGCGTATTGTACGTATTTCACAATAGAGAAGTGTAACTTATGGGAAGCAAAGTTTTTGGCTTTATACTTCTCCATCTTGAAACAAAAAAAGGGAAGTCTTACAAAGAAAGGAAGGAAGCAATAAATTTTGAAAGAAGATGGAGTACTGGAAAGCCAAAAAGTCACTCCTAAAAATATAACTCTTTCAATTTAAGGTATAACTCATATTTAAAATAATTTCTTTCATGTAAAACTGAACTTTTCGTGTATATGCAGAATAATAATGTTTCAAATTTACTCTGAAAAATCACTGCATCAACATAAAAATTATTTTCAAAGAAAAGTATATCTATAATACTTGGTTGAGTATTGTGGTGAACCAGAACTATTTCTATATTTTTATAAAGTTCACGATCATGATTACGATTTCTTTCTTTCTGTGGAAGGTACAAAAATACAGAGAAGTCATAAAATCTATATCTCCTGAAAGATTACTTCTATTATAACTTGTTTGGTTCATTTTGATAATGACATATTTATAAAATGTAGAATTTAATGATATACTCACTATTTTTTCATCGAATTTCCTGACGATTTTCACTTTTCACAGTATGCAATTTACGTGTGATTTTCACAATTCTGAAGATTGAAGCAGATTTAGCCTCTGAAAAGAGGCTAAATCTGAGAAAAGAGGAAACGCACAAGATAAATCATTTACAAAGAGAGGAGAACTACTTCAATAGGACATGAATTGGTTAAAATCTGTTGTTCCTTCAATCAGCTGTCACCTTTACACGAACGACAATCCTCAGAAGTCGAAACTAGTTATGCAGGAAAAATCCAAAATAACATATTGGGACTCAAATCAACTTTCATAGCAGTTGATTGAATATGTAGAATAAAAACGCTCTTGCTGACCAACCGGCTACCGACCGACAGTCTGCTCAGAATAATCGTAGTTCTAGATATATTGATCTACATACAATAAATTCACATTTTTCAAGAAACACAATAATTGAATCAGTTAAATATTCTAGTAATTCGAATGGCTATTATTTAGAAAAGTTTATTGGGTAACAGAAAGAAATTATTTCAGAAAAACAATTGTCTTCTTGCCAACGTTTCGAATTTAATTAAATTATTCTTCAGTGATCGAATAGGAGTTTTTCCATGTTAAAACTATGATTAAACTTAAATTATCAGACGTAAATATACCTCAGGAAATTTATACGAATTCAGAACATTTTCAATGCATTTGGATCAAATTTAATAGAATTAAAGAAATTTTCACAAATAAATGCTCATAAGTTCAAAACTTGACTTAATAGGTATGTATATGCATCATACATAGAAAGGAAGCAAATCTTGACAGATTTTTTAATGTGTGATAATACATGGGTGGTTTAATACAAATGTATGAACTAATCAACTATCAGTCACTTCAGTCACCAAAAATGTCCGATCCACCGTGAATCTGCTTGTACATGATAAATAAAAACACTGTAGCAAAAAAATATTTAAAACCAATACAAGAAAACAATGACATAAAGCCAATGAACATTTTCAAATCTAATAACATAACATTCGTAAGTTTTCTCTGAAACTTAGGAAAAATTCAAAAAACTGAAATTGGTAGACTGTTGTCATTCTTACTATCTTCTTAAGTTGATGAATTATTTTCCATGTTCAATATTTCATATAAAACATTCTGAATCAAATGATATATACAATATTTGATTGAAAATTTTAATAGTTGGAGCTTCAACTCTTTGTTTTGCTCTTCTCTATACGTTTATATTGCCAGAAATTCAGATCCATATAACGCAAAATAAATAACTGTCATCAACTACGTTATTTTTTTTTTCGGCATCAACTGCTAGGTTATTAGCCGTGGACCTGTTGTTTGTTTTTCAAAACTTATATATTATATTTGCGGCTTTCGAAAATGCCATCAGGTTGCTCAACATTCGTCTATCATCACATAGAATTTCTTTCATTGCCCCAGTTATATTATGTTGTCTCCTGGTTTCTTCATATTCTGGACATTCTACAAG
>WOGP01004015.1:4407-14508 GCA_015342065.1 Leptinotarsa undecemlineata | reverse complement strand
ATGATGAATCGTCATGTTATATAAAAGGTTGTCGTCGAATTAATTCTTAGTAACTAATGTTATTTATTATCAGGCTAATATTTCAATATTTACCTGTTTTCAACCTGCGATATGATATAAGAGGGTGAACAGAGGTCTGTTAGGAATAGGGTCTTTGTCACCGTTCATAGAATTCATTTCCATTTTATGATTCATAAACTTTCGAAGGCATCTAAAAATGTCTTGTCATGTTCTGGTCTCAACAATTTCAAGCATTCTTCCCTTATTATTTGGTCGTTTTCTATGGCATGTTGGGCAACACTGGACTTCTTGCCTTTGTAACCGAAAATGTGAAACACGTTCCTGTTTGACTAACATACTTTTTATTGCAATTGTCACAGATGGATGCGTTAGTGGTTGACCACAACACAAAATGGCAAGTCTAAAGTTTTTTGCCCATGGGCTTGTTACTTTTCTCTTTAGTGAAGAAAATATGATATTGAGTAAAATGCCATTAGGGAAATAGATAAAGCAACGGGTATTCTTCAGATATGGAAGATAAATTAATTAGGAAACAAATTTAGGTAGAATCTTTGTAAATTGACTTTTTGAAAAGACATGGATTGGAAATTTATTGACTTTCTATATGAACCGAGATATGCTGACGGATGAGATCATATTTTTGAAAAGTTTTGTGTAAAAGTAGGGAAACTTCTTGCCCACTTCAACAAACGTTAGGTTACTCAAAAGACAGGATGTTGGAAGATGAAAAGTGGTGATATATGAATTAAGTTGTGACTGAAAAAAAATACATTGGTCAGACAAACCGAACCATTGAAATTTGTTATGAAGAACAAAAGAACACATATTATTTTAGAGACCAGAAAAATTCAGTGTCGCTCAACAAGACTTGAAGAAATTGTTGAGATTGATACATGCCACTAGATTTTTGGATGCTTTCACAAACGTCTAGAAACACCAAAATTAATCATGAGAACAATGAACAGTGACAAAGGGTCCCATTCCAAACAACCCATTGTTTACTGTTTTATGGCATTTACATTACAGTAATATGTGCAAGTAGTGTTTGTATTATTACTTATTACTTCATTATTTTCAGCCTCAGCTCAGAATTGTACCAAAATTGAAACTGAAGTTTGGATCAGAAATCATCTCGCATTCAACATCTTTCAAAACCCAAAATGATCATTCACTAAGGCACAGGTCATGTTCCACTGAAGTCATATATATTTCAGACACTGAAGTGTCCTCAAAAGATGTGAGGGGTTTGGATTTATCATCAGTCAAGTCATTTAAAGCACTGAGGCATAACAAATCGCTAAGGAGATCAAAAATAGTCGGCGAAGACCCAAAACTATTGAACCAAATTCTTTACGTTAAAGTGAGCAAAAATAACTTATTATTTGATAAACAAATTCTGCCAAGTACGGATGATCAAGTAGAAAAGGACCTGAAAAGGTTGGCACAAATAGTTTCTAAAAAATCTTTGTTGAGAAATAGAAATTCTGATGATATATCAGATAGAAGTTCTTGTGAAAAGATGGAGGTATCTGACACAAACGAAAATAAGGAAGCGTCTGAAGGTTCAACGTATTATAAAAATGATACTGATAGGTCAAATGTGAAAAAGTCTGCATATTTTAAAATTAAATTGAAAAAGCCAACTTCAAAATCTAAGAAAATAGTTACGGAACATCGTGATGACAAAAAACATATTTCAACGGCAACTAACTTCACAAAAACTTTAGTGATTAACTTGGAAAGAGGTGCCATACCACTTGGAACTATCGATCCAAAAAATGAAAAACATATAGAAAACGGCAAAGATGTTAGCATAGAAGTTATTGAGTCTGAAGAGCGAAGCCAAACAATTAAAGACAGTTTGAGAATGGAAGTCGACACTCCAGATGAATCACAAATTGGTAATCCGACTGAAGAACAAATTTCACCCATAATAACAGAAGAACAGGAGGATAGAGGGAAAGCATTGGAAAGAAAAGAAAAATCCTCTATTTCTGATAGTGAAGAGGGGGATTGTAAGAGTACTGAAGAGAATGAAAATAGCAAAAACACAGTACCAAACAGTCCTTCAAATGTAAGTGAACAAGAAAGCCATGAACCTGCCAACCATAATGTTGAAAAAGTGAATTTGGATGGAGAAGAGTCAAGTGAAGATCCCGAAGTCAGAGAAGAACCGTCAGTGGAAAATATCACGACCAAAAGAAAATCAACATGCCATAATAATGAAGAGAAAAAGTACCAAGCTTCTGATGATAAATTACCTACATCTGAAGCACCAGAAAATGAAGAGGAAAGTTGTAATAGAAAATCTGACCAAGACCAGGAAGACACCGACCATAAGCCAATGGCAGACAGTGTCCCAGAAAAAGAAATGGATGATGAAGAATTGTCCAGTAAGAAAGAAGGAAGAGATGAAAAAGAAATAGAAACAGGGAAAAAATCTGGAAATGAAGAAGAAGAAACAGGCAACAAAGATAAAGGTGATGTCGTTGAAAATGATGATAAAAAAGATAATGATGACAAAAATGAAAACAGTGATAAAGAAATTGAAATCAATGATGAGGACAGAAAAAACATTGATTTGATTCTAACTGGGTTAGAAACTGATCCTTCCAAGTCGAGTCAGGAAGATTCTGAGGAAAAAGAATTATCAGAAAATAATATAAAAGATACTGATGAAGAAAGTGAAATATCAGCAGGTTGCAAACGCAAACGTGCTGACAGCCCCGATTTGAGTAACAGCCCTGAAAAAAAGAAAAAAAAAGTTACTTTTAGTGAGGATGTTTTAGACGCTGGTGAATAGACAATGCCAGTGGAGGAAATTTGGAACTCAAAATAAAAATAATTTTGTAAAGTTATTCGATTGATTTTAAGATGCGACAGTAAAATTGAGTGTTACTTATTATTTATTTCAATTTTAATACTTTTTCGGGTAGTAATAAAAGTTTTTTATGATGTATCTAACTGTGACAAATTGAATTTGTTGTCCATTTTTCTCATAAACTGAAAGTTCAATAATAAATCTATCATCATTCTTATGTTCACTTGCTATATAAAATAAAAACTGAAAGATTGTTCTCCAGTTAATTTATTATAGGTTTCTCAAAGATGATGTCCCCATAATATAGTAATGTTAACTTATTCTCCAAGGGAATCAGTTGGTTTAAGATATATCCAGATCAATGTTTTGAAATTGTTTTGAATGCCATTTCTAGATAAATATGTTGGTTCTATCCCAAATATATAGGTACTTCTAGACAATTGTGTTCTTGTCCAAATATTACATATTATACTGTTTTCTAATAGTAGAGAGTGAAAAATGCTCATTATAAATGCAAAACGCTAACAGAGTGAACAAACAAAATTTTGTGCGTTTGGGTATTTAATCAAAAATACTTATTGAAAGTAATAACTATGTTTTTTATTTATATATGATTTATATTGTTATAGCACTTGAATTTGAAATATTTACATAATAATAAATAGGTATAAGAAAAAATTACGGTGTGATCATCAGATAAATCCAATGAATCTTCATTGAATGTTATGATTGAAAGTTCTAAAATGTCCTCAACTAAATGGTTTTATTTCTACATCTTGTCTTCTTCTTTTATAACATTTTTGGAATCAACATTTTTTTAAGGACTCTTTGAAGAGTATTTTGACATTTTTTATTTTGAATGTCATATTTCTTCTTGTAAAGAAACCCTTTACTTGAGTCCAATGGGGTTAAGCTTGCAATAATAAGAGGGCAGATGCAGAACAATATTATTTCGTTTCTGTGCCATATTGGAACAATAGTTCTTTTTTAACCATACTTCCATTGAATGGTATATTTTTTTGTGTCAAAGCCACTCATTGATATTCTGCTTTTCAATATGCAATAGTTTGTATTCTTGAAACTTTTCTGGAATAATAACTTGCATCATCCATCACAATCACAGAGGTAGGTTAGCTTCAAATATATCGCCATTCATGTTTTCATGGAATCGTCAGAATGCTTTGACTCAAACAACAATAAACCACCCTTGACAAAACAATCAACACTTACGATTTGGATAATAATCAGTCACTTTCCTTTTCCAGGAAAATGACTTTCCTTTTCCAGAAAGTGACTTTAATCTGGTAGATTGTAGGAACAGTTTTTATATCTAAAGATGGTTTTTGGTGATTCCACAGCTTCATTTTTTATCTCGTTCTTGAATTTATATATTGATGATTTTGAAACTCCTATCATTCGCGAACACATTTCCACCAGAGTAACAATGGTAAAGGAAGGATTTTGGTGTATGAGGACGTCATATACATTAGAAATAATTTTTGAGGAATTGAATAGATACCATATCTGTTTTCCCAACGACATCCTATTGGCAAAACAAAACTTTTTGCGCCTACTATAACACAGTTGGTACACTGTCAAGTTTAAAATCATGAATCTCAATTTGGTTAGTGTTTTTTACCTGTTTGAAGTATTTCACCCATAGTATTATTTCTGATATGCTTTCAAAAATAGCTAATATTAAAAAAAATTGTATACTCGAGATTCGATGAAGGACGTTTTTGCCGGATCATGATTCTCGAAGGTTCTATCGGTGAGAAATTAATCGAAGTGCTTGAAAAGATGATATTCTGTTGGCGAGAGGTCAGGGGTGTATGGAGGGTGAGACAGAACTTCGATACTCAATTCCTTTGTGATGGGTTACTTTCCACCAGGATCCCCAAATACTTGTCCTGAATTACTGTGAGTCGTTACTGTGAGTAAAATCTCCGGGACGTAATTTCGCAAATCAACGTAGAACAGTGCGGTCATTAACACTATCATTGCCAAATCCCTGGTTGATTTTTCGTTTTTTTTGTCAGCGCTTTGATTCGATTTAAATTTGTAGAGAAAAACTTGGCCTTAAATCATTTAATTACATCATATAATAAGTAAGCTGAAAAGAGCCAATGATGATATTTGCCGCAATAGCAGACTAAACATTTGGTACTACACGTTTCATTCAACTAGCTTACCAGTCCCGATTCTGTTACATCTAACCATGACTCCGATCACAAAAGCATATGTTCTTAGATGGTATTGTTAATTGTACTTTTTTGTAAGAAAGTTTTGCATCATTTGACACTAAAAGGGCGCTATAAGGTTTTTTCTCAAATAAATTGAGAAATTTTTGAAATTACATAATCTGAAGACTTCAGAGTGAATGAAGAATCGTCGGCAAATTGCACTGTACAATAATATCATATTTTGTATATTATATTAATTTGTATACCTATATTTTATGCCTTTCAATTTCCTTTTTTTCATTATTTTCATACTGCTACAAAATCACTTTTATAATTAATTACGCTCAGGCGGTAGCGGACGGTCTGTATACGCGGGGCCCGTAGCAAATGCTACTCTTACTACGTGTTTAATCTGGCCCTGATGATCTGTAAAATACATAATAAATAGAAAATTGCTGATTTTCATAGCTTGTTTATTAATGAATTAGCAAAAATTTCCTGCAAGGATCAAAATCTTTTTAATTTAATTCTTGCACTACCTAAATCTTATACGGATGGAACTTCTTTAATATCTTTCGTACACTTATACCAATTTTGCCCGCCACGATGGTCTCTTGGCAAGCAAAATATCTATTGCAATTTGCCCCAATACTGCTACTTCTATAACTTATTGTATTGTTGATGCGCGCAAGATCAATACAATACGAAAAGAAAGAAAGGCACTTTATTACGTTTGAAGACACCTCAAGCCTATATATAGGCGTTAGAAATTCATAAAGACAATTTCCACAGTAAGGAATAGGGAAAATAACAGGTTAAAATTTTGCTAGTTGAGCTCTGGTATCAGATCATTTAATTCAATCAATATGAACTTCTGCCCACTTCCGTTTGAGTCAATCCCGAGACTCGAACCATTTCTATAGAATCTGCCATGAAGACAACCAGAACATTTTTTCCGTTGCTTTAGTCAAATACAAAAACTTGCAGGCTGATGTGAACAAACCGGAACGCAATTTTGACTAAAATTTTACAGAAAGTCTTTTTTACAGCACTTTGTATTAATTGATATACTCATTGATACTAAATAATATTTTTATTTACATATTACAATTGTGAGGCCACCTAGGAAATGGGATTACATCTTTTATATTTTTCAGTCCAGTAATAAATAACAAATATCTTTCAAATCCTAGACCGTAGCCACCTGTAGGAACTCCTCCATATTTTCTCAAATCAAAATACCAATCCAACTGAGAATTGTTGTGGGGTAAAGAATCTCTGATTTTTTCACAGTCAGTTTCACGCAGACTTCCACCAACTATTTCACCAATTCCTGGAACCAATAGGTCTACTGCTTGTACCTGAAATAATCATGGTTTAAAAAATTGTAACTAGTGCATATAGTCATTAAACGTGCCATGAGGGTGAAAGGGCCAAATAATTTTACCTTGGATTTGTATCTCAAACCAAAAACCAATAAATTCTGGGAAAGGTCGGTTTTTTCATTTTAATCGTCATTTAGGCATATCATTTTCAACCTGTCTTCATTTTTAACCGCTCTAAAATTGGTATCTATTTATATCTAACAGGCTACACTTTCACTTTCCATGGATGATTTCGGATAAGAATTAGCGGGAAATTTTCTCGTGAGTTTCCGTTAATTTCAAAAAGTAATTCATCAAAAGGTAAATAATGGACTGTTTGGAATGGAACCTTTGTTACTGTTCATAATTATCATGCCATACTTTGCTACTTCTAGACTTTCGAAAGTATAAAAAAATCTAGTGTTATGTATCAATCTAAATGATTTCAAACAGTTTTGATTCATTCTAGGCCGTTCATCAAGGCGTGTTATGCACAATAGATTTCTCTGGTCTCTTAAATAGGATATGTGCTGTGTGTTCTTTGAGATGAGTTATAAAGGCTCACTTAGTCTGACCAATATATTTTTTGTCACAGTCTCCACAGTTCATTTCGTATATCCCCAACTTTTCAGTTTCCAACATATTGTCTTTAGGGTTACCAATATACGTTGAAGTCAGCAAGAAGTTTTGTAGGCGACATTTATGTTCACCTGTTTAAAACTTCGACGTAACATGTTACAATAATACAAAAGGCAATGAATCATGTCTTTTTTAAAAGTCGAAGAATTACAAATATTATCTCTGAATTTACGTTTCTTTTGTAACTTATCTGCTACATTCTAAGAATAGCTATTGCTTTCGGCTATATCCTTAACATTTTTTTTACTCAAAATTTCGTGTTGTGAACACTGGTCTGAGATATCAGGAATATATTTAAAAGTACGAAGCCACACCCAGCAATGATGATATAAAACCAGAGACCTTGTAATTTCTGTGTTTAGAAAAACTCCAGCACTTCAACTGTTACCACATCACCTTTGACAATGTCTAACACAGTAGCAGACAAAACATCAGACATAAAAATCCAGAAAATAGTTTTAATACAGTCATCTCTAGCTGTAAAAGGTTACACTCTTTGATTACAAAATGTTAGCAAAATAGAGTAATTTATCATGCTTGTTTCTATAAAAAACTAGAATATTTTACTTCAAAATTTTTTTACAGCAACGCCATCTTTACTTTAGAGTCCAAAGCAAAATGTTCTGTTACCTTGGTTCTATCATCCTGGCATTCTCTCATGTAAAAGGGTTTGATGTTTTTAGGCCAATTTATAATGAATACTGGAACATTTCCACAATGTTTCACTAAAAATAATTCATGCTCTTTCGAAATACCTTCTTCTGGCTTATATCCCTCTGAAAATACTGGTTGGTTATCCTTCAAAATATTCACAGACTCATCATAAGTCAATATAGGAAAATTTTTGTTCAGCCAATTGAAGTCAGGCTTTTCTTCTTGACAAGAATTTATATCATCTTCACATCTATCCAACATTAATTTAGTCACATTTTTGAACAAATTTTCGATAACAGATAATAATTTTTGCATATCTTCTAGAAAAGCAATTTCAGCTTCAAGCATATAAAACTCTGCTAGGTGAAGTCTACTCCTAGAATTTTCTGCTCTGAAGGTGGGACCAAAACTGTACACTTTGTTTAAACCATGAGCAGCTGCTTCGAGATGTAATTGTCCTGACACAGTCAAAAATGTCTTTGTATTGAAAAAGGCTTCATCAATTGATTCTCCTTCCTTGACCATTGATTTAAGAAGATCTTTACTTTCTGGAATTACTCTGAAAATTTCTCCTGCACCTTCACAGTCATTAGAGGTTAAAATAGGAGTGTGGACATTTATGTATCCTTCAGATTGTAAATACTCATGTATAACAAAAGTTGCGATGCTCCTTGTTCTCATCAAAGATGCAAATCTGTTGATCCTTGGTCTCAAATGGAGATACTGTCTTATAAATTCTGGTGCATACCACTTCTTCGGAGAAAACGGATAGCCATCCGCAATTACGCATTCTCCATATATTTTGATTTCATTAGCATATAATTCAATTTGTCCCTTTGGTGATGATTTCAATAAACCACTGGCACTTATAGAAGCACCTGGACTTACATTTTTGGGAAATACATTTTGAGGTATAATAACTTGTAACTTTTGTCTAGTTGACCCATCGTTGAGGTCTATGAAGACATTTTCCTTTTGTTTCCTTAATGATTTAACCCATCCCTAGACAATAAAAAAGTTCAGTTGTAAGAAACATAAAGAATACAATAGAAATACTTTGGAACCTTTATATTAACTTCATCACCAACGGCTGAATTTTTCAAGACGTTTAAAACACTTTCTGGAACTTCTCGACAATAATTTCGTTTTCGAGAGGAGTTGAAAAAAGAAGGGAATCGTTTCAAACTACAGGAATACATTATTTACTTTATGGGAAGACGTTAGTTCACAGAAATTATTCTGTGGTTAAGTGTTGATTCTCTCTCTCTCTATTTTGGATGGTCGTTGCTTCCTATCTTCAGGGACATATGACCAATGCTCCTCCTGTTACGTAGCTGGCTGTTACATAACAAAAGCTGCGTCGGGGACACAGACTGTCTTGCAGCTTGCAAGCCTGTGTCTGAAGTGTTGATTGAGAAGAGGTATACAGATGTTGGTGTTAATGCTAGTTCATGTTGGAACGAACATCGCATAAAAAGTGCGATTTGAAATGGCGTCGTGTTTATCGTAGAAAAGTTGAAAAAATTGAACTTTTTTGCGATTTTCGCAAAATTTTCTACGTCAACATACAATGTAATATTGCTATTTTATTTGACTTTCGTTTTTTAAGGCCATACATCGAAATTGAATCCGAAATGGGAATGTGGCAGGTTGTTCAAATTATATCAACTTTACCGTGTATATAAAGTTTCATTGAGAAAACCCGGGTCTTTATAGTATGAGAAATATTTCAAAAACAGAAGAATATGGAAAATATCACAAACTTGTGGCTGAAATGAGAGTTAGTGATCCAGAGAAGTATTTCAATTATTTCAGGCTGACTCTCTCATTATTCAATAAATTGTTGAATTTGGTTAGCCCTTCATTAAAGAAAACTTATTTTGCAAAAGAACCCCTCGCTACTGCACTTAAGTTGGCAGTGACGTTAAGATAAGTGGTTTGAAGACACGCTCCTATGGTTAGTCTATATACAAAGCTCCTATTAAACAAAACTTGAGAACATTGTTAGTCCTATTTTCCGATATGATGGGGTCTGGTCTTAAAAGTTGTAATTCGTTTGAGTCATAATTCAGGTTCATGTAATAAAATAAAAAATTCAACAATAAAATCCCTAGATATTGCCCGCTTCAACATGAACATGGTATTTTGACAATTGGGGCAAATTTGCGTAACCGCAAAAATATTATCGCAATCGTTCTAATATGAACCACTGAACAGTATATACAGTTCAGAGATATGAACTCGCCTTTAGGCTATGTTCCGTTTTCCAATTTACCGAGGAGTTCATTAATAAAATATAAAAAAAAATTATGTTAAACTGTTTCATTGAAAAAAAAGATAATAATGACGTAGATAATGTACTGAAAGATAAAAAATAATTTGGAAGGTCCTAAAGTGGTAGTCATCATACCACTTTGCT